>OX451218.1:25241732-25398217 GCA_949628195.1 Phasia obesa | reverse complement strand
AAACTTTCCGGTGTCTTAACGAATTCTATTTGGTGCGGTTTTATTGTTAAAATCCTTTTTCTCAATTTTATTGTTCAACTTTTGTTCTTTAGAAAGCGACAAAAAAGAAATGGTGTGTGTGTATAATCTATCAGTTTTATTATATAAACTTTAAAAAAGCAGTTGGAAAGTTTTTTGAATAGTAGAAAATTTATACTAAAACAAAAATATATTTTAAGCTTTGTAAAGATTCTCCGAATTGGTTGGTCTACTTTTGAAATGTGCACGTCCTTCGATGCTTGTAATATGTTCACATATTAAAAATAAATGTCAGAACAACAAATTGTAAATCATTTACATTGGCTTTTTAATACATATAGAAAAAAGCTGGAGTGGCCTACACTCAACTTTACCATATCCAATGGAAACAGATATTTTTATGGATATATGTATTACATAAAGTAAGTAGAAGTATTTTCGAAGCGAAAAATTACTTATTTTCGGTCTGGGGTGTTAAGTAAACTACCCCTTGCCCCCTCCCGATTATGCCCAAAAACTATACAGTAGGGTGGAACGAAAAAATATTTTTTCAATTTTAATATTAAATAGTGATAAAAAGTTGCCATTTGCTATGGTTAAGTCAATTGTAAAGTTTAAAGACGATTGGAGTAGGGTAAGAGGTGCCGCAAATCCAAATGCCGCCGATCCAAATTTATTGTAGTTTTAAATTTTTTTTGATTCTGCAAAAACTGTACTTTATAAATAAAAGGACCATGCTAAGTACATTTAATAAGTTTTAGTCAAAGAAAAATCATTAAAATATCATACTACAACAAAGAAAAAAATTAAAATTTAAAAAAATATTTTTCTTTCACATAACCTTCACACTACGTAGGGAATCTTGCCCCCCTATTCGGATAAATAACCAAACGATACCTCAGCTTTCAGACGTCAAATATCTCGGCATACATCTTGACCGGCGCCTGACATGGAAACGCCACATAGAAACAAAGTTAACACAAATGAAGTTGAAAGCAGTCCAACTAAACTGGCTTATTGGCAGAAACTCTACCCTTAGCTTAGATTGCAAACTACTACTGTACAAGTCGATACTTAAATCAATTTGGTGCTATGGATTCAATTATTGGGCACTGCCTCAGCTAGCAATGTTGGAAAAATTCAAAGGCGTCAAAATAAGATTCTTCGTATAATTACACATCTGCTCCATGGCATATAAAAAACTCAAACATCCATAAAGATCTAAACGTGCCATCAGTTAAAGCAGAAATAGGGAAACTTGCCATAAGGTATTTAAAGAAGCTTGAAACTCATCCGAATCCACTGGCCTGTAACATATTAAATGAACCTGGTTACATTCGACTAAGACTAAGAGGGATAACCCGCAAACTACAGTAACCATGAAACATACATTTTTTTTGTCCAGCACTGGTTGGATAAGATATGAGTAATCATTGATAGTTTAATTATATTGGAGATACAATAAATAAAGATTAAAAAAAAAAACACCTTAACTTGATTATTTACAGTTTTTGGGGTAAATATTTAAAAAAGATTAAAAAAATCGAGCGCGAAAAAAATCATTCTAATATTTTTAATCTAGAAGTCAAGAGCTTTCATTTGGTACCAACTGCATGTATATCGGGCACATATTTTTAGCTACAAGGGCTTCCTCAACCTCGCCTCCTCATGATTTTTTTTCTCAAGTTGTATGTAAAAATGAAAAATGTGCCTTTTTTTGCAGCTCCACTCACTCACATTTCTGCTGTGCCTCTGTGAAATTTCATTAAGATATCTTCAGTGGTTCATGAGATACTAAGTTAAGTCCAAAATAAATTGTTTTCAAACCACTGTGCCCCGTTAGAGTGATTTGTTAGTCGAAACGGCTAGCATTTATTTTAAAATAAATCATTTTATATTATATAAAAGCGAAACCAATAGGTTTTTTTTGGAAAATATGCGTTTATTTAGTTGAAACAAAATAAGAAAAATTAAATATAAGGATCCAGAATATATATACTTTATGGGGTCGTAATTGAATATTGTAGAAATTACATACGGAATGACAAACTTATACGAGTATATACTCTTTCCAGCTGTGGTGAAGAAAAAAATTCATACATAAAAAAGGACAAATTGTAGCTTTTAAAAGTAAATATTTTTCCAAAATACTTATTTCATAAGCAAAAGGCTTACAATGTTAGGAGCTGGATACACTACAATTTCCATCCAGTACTTGGATCTTAATCTTAATCCGATAGAGTATGCCTGAATTTATTTGGAAGAACAATTAAAGAGTCAACTAGTTACCAAAAAGACTTTACCAATTTTAACTAGAAGGGAAAAATATGTCACTAGAAGGAAACAAATATGACTGCTAGAAAGAAAATCGCAAAAGAAATATTTTAAAATTTAAAAACTCAAATTTAACATTTAAATCAAGATCCACAGTATGCCCTTTTCCATAAAAGCCTAGTCTGATTCAGAATTAAAATGCAAATCGTTTGTATTTGAATCAAGTACATATTTGTCACTGTTATAATCACTGTTATAAAGTAGTAAAGAATAAAACAACGTAGCCACTCCTATAGAAAGGCAATAAATGTCCGATTTTTTCTAATTATTTAGGATGACTCCATGATAATCAGCACTAAACTTCTTTTATAGTGACCTTAATTTACAAATAAGCGAAATTTCTTGTTTAAATATTTGTTAATATTTATAGATGTTTTTAAGCTTTATTTCATCTAACATCTACTACTTTTTTGGTGGAGATATTAAAATAAATAATTGCTAATATCAATCGAAATAATTTAAAAATTCCTCGAAAGTGATAAATTAACATTAAAAACTGCAGAAAGTGTTTAAGACTCAACTAATATCGTTACACAATTTATTTTCAAACTTGTATTTCTTCCTCTTTTACTACTTTTCTTATGCAGCCTTCAATGGAAACAACTTCTTCCAATATTTTCTTAAATCCATACAAATTATACTAAACAAATGAGTGCAGTACTTGAAATAAAATGAAAAGTGTTTTTTTAAGAAAACTTAACTCTTGTAGCAAATCTTATTTTAAAAAAATCCTCTTTATGTAGTTTGAAAAAGCATTACAGATATTTAAAAATAAATTATTACAATTTAAGTCCTTTATCAGCAAAGTCAGATATTTTCTCTGTATTGAAATTTATTTTAAAAAGTTCTGTGAAAATCGATTTTATTATGTTACTTTTTCTTGTGAAGCAAACGTGATCTATGAGTTTGTTTTATCACAGCACAGAAAACCCTACAGCTAAAAACTCAAAGTTTAAAACTCAACTTTAAAAGGAATATAAAACAAATAAAATTTCAATTCATATTTAATGTATGAAATATAAAAAAATTTCTTTTTATCATACTACTTACAAATACACACAATATTTAGTAATGCTACAAAATGAAATATCTCGCTTAATTGGACCAAAATACAGAGTTCCACTAAGAACAAGTACCCACAAAACCTACTGCTTCGTCGTATGCTGGTTCGTAAAGGAAAGATGAGTTGTTATCGCTTACTAACCTCCTTACGTATGACATGATATTTGTACGCGATGTCCCACTTAAGACCATGATTCACTATCATACTCAGTCGTACGATCTGTCAAAAATGTATGTGTGTGACACACTTTTTGACAAGTCGTACGATTTGATAATCTTTTGTAAAATTTCATAAAATATTGTTTTTCCATGCGATTAGAGTTGCAAAAACTTGTATTGTATGATCGTGTGGCATCTACAACGCCATTTTTTAAAGGATTTTTAAGTAGGATAGAATTCTGTCAGATTTCTGGTTGATTAAATCGTACGATTGTGTTAAGCCTTAGTTAAGTCTTGCCTTTAGTAGCATTTCCTTTTAAGCGCTCTATGTAGTGCAAAATATATGTTCTAAAATCATACGGTATTAAGTTCATTATTCGTCGTAACACCTCGTAAATTCGAAATTTCTTTATCTCTGCCTTACAGTTGTGCTGTTTAATATGCACTACTGTAAGGCGAAATGTAAAAAATTCGTTGTTTTTTGAAAATAGGAAAATATTTTACTGCTTCCAAAAACCCAATTTTTTTTCTGGGTAGCTACCAGCTAAGGACTCAGAGTGTTGAATTTTTTATAAAAAGAAAATTTTGTGGTACTGCGCAAGGAGCCTCCAGACAAGAGGGCAAAGATCTTGCACCACTATAATCGGAATACTATCGGGTGGTTAAATTATATATATAAAATATAGGGACCGATTTTGAATGTGAACCACTCCGAAACGTCAAGTTTTTTCTGCATTTATTTTGATATTTCTCAATTTCAGGCAAACTCAATTTGAACAATCGAGAATGCACAATCGAGTAATGGTCAGAATGGTGGCAAGAAATGGCAACAGTGGATGATCAATTTTTAAAGAAAATTATTTTCAATGATGAGGCACATTTTCACCTCAGTGGATTCGTCAATAAGCAGAATTGCCGCATTTGGGAGAATGATAATCCAAGAGTGATTTTCGAAAAACCAATGCACCCACAAAGAGTGACTGTTTGATGCGGTTTTTGCGCTGACGGCAGTTTTTTTTTCCAAAATTAGGCCGGTCAGGCAGTTAATGTGAATGGTGTTCGCTATCGTGAGATGATAGCGAACTTTTTATGGCTCGAATTGGAAGATATGGATGTGGACGATATGTGGTTTCAACAGGACGGTGCCACTTGCCACACAGCTAACGAAACAATGGCTATTTTGCGTGACAAATTCAATGGCCGTGTTATCTTACGTGGTGGCGATTTCAATTGGCCGTCAAGATCATGTGATTTGACACCGTTGGACTTCTTTCTTTGGGGATAGTTGGAAGAAAAAGTGTACGCCGATAAGCCAGCAACAATTCAAGAGCTAAACGATGAGATAATTCGGCTCATTAATGGCATAGAACCTCAATTATGCCTCAGCGTCATAGAAAATTTGGAGCATCGGATGGAGGTGTGCCATTTTGCCGATATTTCTTTCCATACATAATTGAACCATACCAATATTATCCAAATAAAAAGAAATGACAATAATTTCCTAAATAATTTATGTTTTATTCAAAGTCAACATCGGCCCTTACAAATTTAACTACACTTTACATACAATAATATTTTTTTAATCTTAGTTATATGTTTAAAAAGTTAGATATCTTTGGTGAAGATGAAACTAAATTGCATAAAAGGAGAGATATGTGTCGTTAAGAACAACTTAAAAACAAAAACTACAATAATTAATTCAATTTTTCGGCTGAGTTTTTTCTTTATGTTTATATCAGTTTGTTACACAACCCGCAAAAACTAAATTTCTTAAGTGGCTTAACGTTATGTCAGTTCATATCTTCTTTGTAAATTTCAGTTGAAATCTTTTTTTTGCCAACAACTTATCAAACTACATTTCATTCTGTATCTGTTTTTACATCATTTTTTTTTTTTTAATCAATTTGAAAGATTGTTAGGAGAAACATCGTCACACTTATTGTGGCGTCAACTATCATTAGACATGTCATAACTGCCACACAATTGACAAAAAAAAAACACAAAAAAACAATGAAACTAAATCGTTAAGCATCACAGTGATTAAATATCCAATGACAGTAGTGGCTGCTAAGTGGTTGTATATGACTTTTTTTATTTCAATGTCCACTGATATAATCTCATTGAAGCTACAAATCGTTTAGTGTTGTTAGTCATAGTTTTTATGGAATGTTGTTTGTACACTGATAAAAAATTTCATCGTTGGATTAATGACGAAATGTTGTTAGAATTATGGGATAATATTATGCCAAATAATAAACAGAATAGCAAGATTTTTTTTTGCACTGACTCAATATATTGGCAATAAATATTGTAATAAGGATCCCAAACGATTGATCCATATTCTAAAACAGGTCTGACCAGTGAAACGTAAAGTTGCTTGGTAATATAAGAATCAGAGAATTCTTTTGCCCGCCTTTTTATAAATGCAAAAACACCTCTAGCCTTATTGACAGTCATAGTAATGTGTGGAACAAAGTTTAATTTAGAATGAAGTAAAATTCCAAGATCCAAGAAAGTCTCGACTAAATCCAGCTGATATCCTCCCAATGAGTAACAGCTATACAACTATTTCTAAAAATCGCATGCATTTACATTTTTTTAGATTTAGCTCCATTAAATTATTTTTGCACCATAAAAAGAACTTGTTAAGATCACTTTTTACATCGTCAGCATACATTAAAATGTGGGAAAAGTTGATAACTTTCGGAAGGTCATTTATAAACAGCAAAAAAAAAGAAGAGGTCCGAGATGACTGCCTTGCGGAACACCGGATAGAACAACAATGTTCTTAGACATACTCATGTTGAATCCAACATTTGGTTTTCTACAGGTTAAATAAGACATTAGCCAGTTTAAACTTCTACGGGATACACCTAATAAATCCAATTTTGTTGATAGTAATTTATGATTGACTTTATCAAAATATTTACTAAAATCAGTATATACAGCATCAGTTTGTTTTCTTTGCGAGAATCCAAAATTTATTAGAGTTGAAAGATGAAGAACGTTAGTCGTAGTCGAGCATCCCTTTCTAAAACCATGTTGGATAGGTGATATAACTGTTAAAATCTGATTACAAAGCGTATCCGCAACTAGTTTTTCAAACATTTTCGGAATAGCACTTAATTTGGCAATTGCTTTGTAGTTTGTAATATCAGACTTATTCCCAGATTTATGTAGAGGGATGATATACGAGTCACGCCAAAGCAAAGGAAAGTTTGCAAGTCTAATCGAAGAATTAAACAATAATGTTAGAGGAGCAACTAGTGACTCTGAACAACGATTTAAAATGCAACTTGGCACCCCATCAGGACCATTATTAAATGAAATTTTGAGAGCCTTCAAGGCATTAAATATATCCTTAGTATTTAAAGTAGGAAATGAAATAACACCATTTGAGGCTAGTGGATAATGATATAAATCTGTTTCATCATATTGGCTATTACCATAAGTACTGGCGAAGAAATCAGCAAACATATTACAAATAACATCATTATCACTAGATTCTTTATTATACCATTTCATTATTGCCGGATAACCGTTGGATTTTCTTTTTGAGTGTACGAAGGCATAGAAAGATTTTGGATCATGAAGAAAATTAAGTTTCATTTTATTTATGTAATTATTATTTAACGAACGGTTAAGTAAGTTATATTCTGCACGACTAATAGAGTACTTTCCATAATCTGTCATCGAACCAGAGATTTTGTAAATTTTATAATATTTGTTTTTCAAGTTTTTAAGTTTTGAAAGCTGCTTAGAATTCCAAGGTGGACCACTTGAGGTGTGAACAATTCTTTTAGGAACACAGGATTCAAAAAACGAATAAATAGTTTTATAGAAGATGGTGATCATCAGATCTAAATCTGAATTACTCTTTATAGATTTAGATAAAAGATTATTTCAGCAAGTATTTTTATATGCTCATTTAATGCGTAATAATTTGTTCATTTGAAGCAGAAAACACTTTCTGTTTTGCAAGATGTAGGGTTAGATACTAACGACATAAATGAAGTAATCAGAATAGTAGTATGATATCAATCTTCAGGTAAACTAACAGGATCCGAGGTTGTTATTGGGTAATCATCGGAACAGTTAACAAACACCAAATCTAGCAATTTTCCAAAGTCATTGTAAATATTATTCATTTGGTAAAGACTAAGCGAAAAAATATCCTTTATAAATTCATCACAGCAGTTTTTATTTTGTACTGGAATCAAATATGCACAATCAGTTACATGTTTCAAAAAAATGTACGGTAAATTAAAATCACCAAGAACATAAATATAATCAGTGGATTGTAGACGTGAAGTAACAGATTCAATAGCTTGAATGTGTTTGACATATATTGAAGCATCAGATTCGGGAGGAATGTATGAACAGGTAAAGTAAATTTTTTTTATTTTTCAGCTTTATCTAATGACAAAAGTCATTTTTGTATTTTGTCATATATATATATATATATATATATATTGATATCATCTACGTTATGACTGCACTGTCATCAATTCGGTGGTATATTTTGTATATTATTGATAGGGGAAATATTAAAAAAAAGCTTATTATCTTGTAATATTTTCCTTAGCATTTAAATTTTATTGTTTTATTTATAACTAGCTAAGCCCGCCACGTCGTGGGCGCCCTGACAATATTTTGCTCTATTTTGCTTTGAAAGTATTTCACACCAATTGTAAGACTCTGACTTATATAGAGTAGAACCTATAAAAGAAAAATGCAACTAAACTAAGAAGATACTAACAATTACAGATTTTTATAACCTCATTAAAATCGCAGTATTCTTACCAAATTTTAAAAATTAATGCTAAATAACAAAAATAATATAATCACATAATTACATGTACGTATGTATTTCACAAAATAACAAAATTATACAACACGTACGCGACTTAAGAATATTGTTAGGCTTTATTTGTTGAAATATGGGATCTTTCAAAATTAAACAAACAAATAATTATTTTTATTCAGCTTTGTATAAATAACTATTATTGACACTGTTTAACACTTTCTAACTTTTCTACAAATCACCGTTCCCTTACAGGTTCCATATGAGCTACTTAAGAAATTTCTGTAACAACACCTAAGGCGAACTCAGCAAACTGGGAATGTCCGAATTATAGAAAAACAACCGCTCGTTTCTATTAAGTTTTGAAACAATGTAAATTCACAAAGTAAAAATACAAATTTTATTCAGTTGGCTATTTGGCAGTAAGTAATACATATTTTGTTAGCGCCATCTGTGTTTTAAAAAAAAACCCACCTTCAAAAATTAAGGGTGCCGTACTAATAAGTTAATGCAGCGCCATCTGTATTTTTTTTATTTTATTTCTCTTGGAAATAAGTATCCTATATTGGGTTCAGGATTCTTAGGTACCTTCGAAAAATTTTGTACTAAAATCCATCCCTTGGTTTAAGTCATGCGAACGCAAAAGAAAAACAGACGGAAATAAGTTACTATTTTATTATATGATATTATATGATAGTGGTAGACTTCGGTCTCACCAACTGATGATTGAATACGGTTTTCTCGTATTCCTTTATATGAGTTTGGTTGGTTAAATAGATTATGCTTATAGCTAAACACTACCCAAAGTAGATACATACGAAGAGTGCTGATGACGGACTTAGCTGTCTAGAAAATAAAGGTTTGAAACATAATTTATTTTATTTAAATAATTCAGGTATGAAAAAAATTATATAATGAAATTTATAAATAACTACATTTAAAATGCCGAGAACTAACATAATCTTATTCAGTCTTTTTGTGTATGTATTTTACATTTACTGTAAAAAAATTATAATGAAACATAACACATTTTAAATGATTATTGGCAGCTATTAAATACATTAATATCCACAAACTTTTTTAATCTGTTTGAGATCATTTGTAGGACAAAGATTGTTAATTATAAAAAAAAATATTTAGGTAAAATAATTCATTAGCACTTAAAATTAAATTATTTTATATTTGATTAGGTATGTCTCTTTTTGCTGACCACACATAGTGTGGATTATTTATTTCAATAATTTCTTTGCAAGACATAATACTGTTGATAGTATTTACTTCCAGTTTTTTTTCTTTATTTGGTTTTTATAAGCGATAACAAATTAAATATAAAATTAGAAACATTTCTAAAACATTTTTCGTTTAAACCGTTTTTCATTGATGCTATTTCTTGCAAAAAGTTATTAATATTTTAATTAGCTGAAATTTTTATTTCGCTGCTACTATTAAATCAGGATCACATTCAAGTAGTTTAGGAAACTTTTAAAACGTCGTTAATAATTAATTTGTGAACGTATATAAAAACTGTTTGGAATATAAGAGATAGATAAAATAGAATGAAAAATAATAAACGACAAAAATGAAATTGGTTCGATGGTCGGACCAATTCAAAATTCAAAATTTTTCGGACCAAATTTGGTCCAATTGGACAAAAACGGCAACGCTGCTTAGTTTTCATATGCGGTGACAAGGTAAGAAATATGGGTGTAAAACGTCAAAGGACGACTACTAAACATGCAATTGTTTTGAGGGCAATGTATTCATCAGTATCTATGCCGTTATCAGTTAACAATATAAAATTTTTCGGGAATATATACACGCGCCCTCC
This sequence comes from Phasia obesa, assembly GCA_949628195.1. NCBI lineage: Eukaryota > Metazoa > Arthropoda > Insecta > Diptera > Tachinidae > Phasia > Phasia obesa. The sequence continues at coordinate 25,388,012 of OX451218.1, read as the reverse complement.
TTTGTCATTGTCTATCAATAGCAATAAATCGTCGGCTAAGTAAAACAGGTAATGCAATAAGCTTTTATATAATTGGTCTACTTAACACCAGATTCGCTGAAACACTATTCTAAAAATATACATAACTCGCAATGGTTGTTATAGAAAATAAAGCTTAATTAACATAATCAAGACCTGTTTTCTGTACTCCTTTCCAAAGAATGGAACGCAAAGTAGGCAACAATTGCCTGCATATAACTTTTGTTAAAAAGAAGTAAACCAAATTCCTTTATTGAATATCAAATATTTATTACATTGATGACAGATTGTCATAAAATTGATTCTTGTTTATCATTTACAATATCTCTGTGTCATTGCATTGAAGACCTAATTCTGATCAATGCCCTTAATCAGAAAATAATGAGCTGTTGTAGAGTGATGACACAAGGATGACAAGAAATTTGTCATAGAACTTTTGCCAAATTACATCAGCGTTATGATGTTTTTTATGTCAGTGTACACAGACTAATATACTTTCCAACGATAAAAGAAAAAACTGGCATGCAATGACACATATACATATGTACGTTCAAAACAATACTTGCAGTGACATAGCAGTTTGTAAAGAATTAAATTTAGGAATAACGAAAAAGAACAAACATACAGCTGAAAATTAAACAAACGAGGAATAAAATATAAGCAGTGTTGCAAAAAACATATTTGATTTTGAAAAACACTTTATCTTAGTATGCTTTAGGCTTTGCGATGATATAATGTATGTTTTAAAACCTCGTATGCTAGCATTTTAAACCATATTTTTCTAGCATGTTTTTAAATCATGCCTGCAAATGAGTCATATGTGGTTATTTCTTTTCTACTGTAGAGAATGACATAGAACACAATTAATTGACAAAATACAGAACTAAGTAACACAAAACTACTGTTTGAGGATTTATATAGAAAATAAGTTTTTGATTAAATCCAAAATAAAGAGTGTTAATTACATATTAAAATATTACAAAAAAAATTGTTTGTATATTTGCAATAAGTTTCCTGTCATGTGGCAAATCAATATAAATCATATATGCCAATATCGACCATGGTATGGGTCAGCCCCTAGTGGTTAATTTCATGTTTTGCTTACCTTTTTTTATACAAACTAGATGCACTACAATACGTCTTGTATGGAGACATAATTTAATATTAACACTATGTTATAGGCCACATAGCAATATACATACATACCAGAGACTGACAAAAAGTACTTATAAAATAAATGTAGTTAAGTATTTACACATAATTTTGGATATTAGTTATACCTATACATATAACACAGAAAATGCCTACACATACATATTTGCAGTGAAATAAGTATGGGTGTACTCAATACTTATACATTATTTATACACAACGAACTTAAAAATGTTTAAGTAAGGCAACTGGTTGTAGGTAGATAATGTGATGGGTATCTGTCATACCCATACTTATAACTACGTTATACTTACAAGTATGGAAAAGTACTTATAATACTATAAGTATACTTATAAGTAAAAGAACTACTTTTAGGAATTGTGTGTATAAAAAGGTGGATGATGTTTGGCAATATTTTGTTTGTAACCGAACATTGGTTAAGTATGGAGAACCAAAATAATTTCTATATTAGGATGAAGGAATGAATAAACGTATTTTTAAATCGTAAAATAATTAATACATATAGTTACATATAGTTACATATATTTATTTAGAAAATACTGTAAGTATACTTAAAGTATTTACACACTGTATTTACAAGTATGGGTATAGGCAATACTTTATCCAACTTTTACTTATACTTAGTTGTATTGCGAAAAATAATGAACAAGTATGCGAACACTTATTCTCTGCCTATAGTTGTAGTTATTTAAGTTGAAATTGATATGAGTATGTGTGTATGATATGTAGTTTGAGCTGTAGCTATACACATTTATACATGTTTCGCCTCAAATACTTAATAAGTACTAAAAATTATACTTTTGTCATTCTCTGATATGTGATTTTCCAGTGATTTATCATGGTACGATGGTACTCCCTTTAGCTTTAACATTTTTTTTATTGCGGATATAACACGGATTCGGTGTAAATTTTACGAGTCTGCATACAATCGTTCAAAAATTAAAATTATATACAGTAGGGAGCAGATGTGAGTACATGTTTGTATTAGTTTAAATTCTAGGTGTACAAAAATAGTAATCCCGAAGCGATTAAAATTAATTAAAAAAGATAAGAAATTACAGAAAATTTAATAATAACAAAATAACTCATTTCTGCACATACTTGTTTAAAAAAGTGAATATTTTAAGAAACAATGAAGAAACTATGGCGAATCATGAAACAATCTATTGTAAATGAGACTACGGAAGGTTCTTCATCACGTATAATAGCTGATTTAAGCTAATCAGTGTCTTAAATTAGCCGAAAGTTTTCGGCTAGCTAACAAATCTGTACCACCAAAGGTCTTCTAATTGGGAGCAGGATGAAAAAGTAAGAATTACATTACATTTTGTTTAAATTTACATATGTCAAAACGTAGTACATATATTTAGGATATTTTATCAAAACTGGTCATGGAGCAACTAGAAGTAGTTAAAAACAGTAAAATAGATTCAAACACTAACAAAAAGAAAAAAGATGCATGGAATACTATTTCTACCCTCTTCAATACGTCTTCAAAAACTGAAAGAACTCTGGATCAAATACAGTCACAATGGCGAAGAATAAAACTTATAGCGAAATCAAGAAATTCAGCTTTTTAAAGACAAAGAAACCAAACAGGTGGAGGGCCATCACCAGAGCCTCTAAGCAGTTTTGAAGAAGAGTTAATATCACGTATTCCACATGATAGCAATTCTAACGTTCGAGAAAAAAAGAAACCAGATTTAAAAATAAAAATTAACGAAACTGGTAAAAGAATAAAATTGCTAGAAATAAGTGTCAACAAAAAGAAATGGAAATAGAGCAACTAAAAAATAAAATGCATGAGGAAAGACAAATCAATGAATTAAAAAAGAAGATGCTGGAACTTCAGATCACACAGTTAAAGGAAGAACATGCGGCAAAAATGGAGAAAATCAAACTGGAAATAGAACGCCTCCAAAAGGGATTCTTTAGTTAACTTTTTTTTAAATTATGTACTTTGTTCCAGCTTTTATAAAATAAATACATTAGAACAGAATTTCTTAACGCTTGTCGTCTATCTATGTATGATAAACTGGGGTATAAAAATAATTAAAAGTAAAAAAAGTAATAAACAAATTAAATTCATTTTTTTTAATAATGTTGCAGAGCGTGAAATAGAATGATCTGATTAGCTAGTATTTGTTGTTATATTTCCTAAAGCTAATCAACTGAAATTATACATATGTAATATTATTAACAAAACATCGAAGTCATTAAGATTATCTCACTAAAGTCGTCTTCTTTGAATATTATTGCCAAATTGTGTAATTCATCCAATGCCACAATCAGTATTTTGGCATTTTTTCTTGAGAGACGCATTTTTTCTAATAGGATTCGAAAACGGCTCTTCCACAATCCAAAGACTTTTTCAACAGAGTTTCTTGTTTTTATATGGGCTTTACTATATGACTCTTCCTTTTGATCTCTAGAATTATTTACTGGAGTAAATAGATAATTGGTACATTTATACCCACCATCACCAAGAAGCCTACCAAAGAAACACTCATTTTCAAATTTTTCCTTGATTTTACTTTTATTTAAAATTTTTGAGTCATTTCCAACACCAACAAGCTACAATATCATTTATTTTTAGAGAAGCATCGCAAACAACCTTTAAAATAAAAAATCAGTTTATAACTTTTTAGAAAGTTTTAAAATTTACCTGTACATTTAAAAAAAAGTAACCTTTTTGGTTTACAAATAGTTGTGCGTCGTCTCCTTTGACTCCTTGTAGGCGCAAATGGGTACAATCTATTGTTCCTAATACCTTTTTTAATCCGGCAATTTTTTCAAAATTTGCCATGGTTTTAAGTTGGTCTTCTACGCCCGTTGGCATTTTTACAAATTTGTTTACTAATCTTGCAAATGCTCTAGCCACCCTTTCACATATTCTACTCATAGACGGTTGGCTAAAACCGTGGGTGTCAGCACAATCATCTTTAATTTGATTTCTACCCCAACATCTAAGAGTAGAAAGAACTTGGATAGTGGCCGAAATTTTTCCAAAATTTATTTCAAGTCAGCTTTAACCAATCCTATCAATTTTTTAGCGCTTTCTTTCGAAAAGCGATAACGTATGCGGAACTCTTCGCTATTATAGATATAAAAAGGATTTTTCCTCTTTTTATAAATTTTTCTTGAAGGCCTTCTTCTAATTTGGCTAACATTGAAAGTATCCAACACATCTAGTGTATCCAGCGTATCCATTTCAGTATAATATATTTTCTTTCACAATTTTAGCCAGTTAGTTACTGTTTGTTCATTGTCTAAACATTGTTATGAATAAAAATTTCTTATTCAGAAGCTAAGCACTGTTTAAATTATTGTTATGAATACCGCAGATAATTATTAAAACTGAATAAAAAATTAAAGATTAAATCGCTTCATTATTACTATTTTTATGCGCCTACAAATGCAGAAAATACAAACATATACGCATTTCTGTTCTCTACTGTAAGTCAAATTACATACATCACGTATTTTATTATATTTTTTATTGTGAATATAGTAACACAAACTTTGTTTAAATTTCCAGTGTCTATCTAATGGGTGATTTTTTTGAGGTTAGGATTTTCATGCATTAGTATTTGACAGATCACGTGAGATTTCAGACATGGTGCCAAAGAGAAAGATGCTCAGTATGCTTTGACATTTCATCATGAATAGACTTACTAACGAGCAACGCTTGCAAATCATTGAATTTTATTACCAAAATCAGTGTTCGGTTCGAAATGTTCAAATGTGACAAATTTTGTTCAGGGATGAGGCTCATTTCTGGTTGAATGGCTACGTAAATAAGCAAAATTGCCGCATTTGGAGTGAAGAGCAACCAGAAGCCGTTCAAGAACTGCCCATGCATCCCGAAAAATGCACTGTTTGGTGTGGTTTGTACGCTGGTGGAATCATTGGACCGTATTTTTTCAAAGATGCTGTTGGACGCAACGTTACGGTGAATGGCGATCGCTATCGTTCGATGCTAACAAACTTTTTGTTGCCGAAAATGGAACAACTGAACTTGGTTGACATGTGGTTTCAACAAGATGGCGCTACATGCCACACAGCTCGCGATTCTATGGCCATTTTGAGGGAAAACTTCGGAGAACAATTCATCTCAAGAAATGGACCGGTAAGTTGGCCACCAAGATCATGCGATTTGACGCCTTTAGACTATTTTTTGTGGGGCTACGTCAAGTCTAAAGTCTACAGAAATAAGCCAGCAACTATTCCAGCTTTGGAAGACAACATTTCCGAAGAAATTCGGGCTATTCCGGCCGAAATGCTCGAAAAAGTTGCCCAAAATTGGACTTTCCGAATGGACCACCTAAGACGCAGCCGCGGTCAACATTTAAATGAAATTATCTTCAAAAAGTAAATGTCATGGACCAATCTAACGTTTCAAATAAAGAACCGATGAGATTTTGCAAATTTTATGCGTTTTTTTAAAAAAAAAAGTTCTCAAGCTCTTAAAAAATCACTCGTTATAATGGTTTAAAAACCATTATAACAAATATATCTCAAATAATAGCCACTATCGGAACACCCTTTAATTTCTAATTTTATACGCCTTATTATAGCGCGTTACTATCTATAATGGTGTAAATGATAAGGTCATACATAATTTGTATGAATTTTAAGTGTCTGTCTGAAACATGGCTTATGACGACACACATTAATTTCTGATTATAAATATTGTTATAGTATAAACACATTCTGTGTAAATTTCAATTTAAAAATTTTTATAATATATATTTTCCAAATAATATACAAATAAATAAAGGTCACCTCATTTAAATTTCAAAAAAATTCCGTATCACTATAGCTTCCATTAAGAAAAAATAATTAAAAACTAAACTTAAAAATTAAAGGGTGTCCCCATCTGTGAAATCATTTGACCTATGTAGCCCTATCTTTTGAAACATTATAAAAAACTCTTCAAAATTGAGAAAATGTGCATTACTAACTATGTGCGCAATAATAGTAAGCATTAATATTCAAAATTAAAGAGTGTCTCAATAGTTTATGTAATTTAATGTATAGTCCGCTATAAAAACAAAATAAAATTTGAATTTGGAAATTAAAGGATGTCCCTATAATTTATGTAACTGAACCTACATGGTCCTATCTTTGAAACTACTATACACAAACACTTGAAAATAAGACAGATAAGTATACATATTTAAAATCACAAATTTAAGGGTGTCCCAATAGCTAGATGTAATTTAATATATATAGCCAACAGACAGACAATTGAATTTTACAAAGAATCTCTACGGCTAAGTCCTCTATAACAACAATTATTTAATTTAAAATTGGAAATTAAGTCTGTCCTAATAGGTTATGTTATTTGCCCCATATAGGTATATCTTTGAAAATGAAATGAGGGACGCTTTCTATCTTTGCCCTATTTTTTATATCGTTATAGATAAATACTTGAAATTTAAGAAATGTTTATATTGCTATGTCCACAATAACTAGTACAAACAAAATGTAGGTTGTCTCTATAGGTGATTTAATTTATGTATTTGACATTATTTTTTGAACCATTGAGACAGTTGATATTTACGCCTTGCTACGTCATCTAACAAAAAGTAAAAAAAATGAAATTGGAAATGAAAGAGAGTCTCTATAGTTGTATATGTCCAAATTTTTAGGGTTCCGTACCCAAAGGGTAAAATCGAAACCCTATTGTTTTCGCTACAATGTCTGTCCGTCTGTCTCTGGAACCGTAATAGGTAGACTATTTAAATTTTTACAGATGATGTATAGCTATTGCCGCTATAGCAACAAACACTAAAACGTATAGGGTGTTCCGATAGAGAGGTGTTATTCACGAATTTTTTTATTTTTTTAACTGTAGGAGGCATACACTAAAAATTTACAAACAGTAATTAAAACTTAGTTCGCTTTATAAAAAACTCTAAAAAAATAAACCTAAAGGGTGTTCCAACAGTGATGCAATTTTCGCGATTACGACTATAATTTTAAAATTAAGGGGTGACTCATAAGACATGAAAAAATAACAACTTGAATTTTTAAAGTTGTACTAAACATAGTACGGAACCATCGTGTGTGAGTCTAACTCGCACCTGACTGATTTATTAAATATTTTTTTCAATGAAAGCAAGAATTAAAATTTTTATGTGAATAAATGTATTATTTTATAAGTCACATAGACATATGTATATGATAAATGTATAAAAAGTTTGTTTTTGTCTTCTTTGGAAATCATAAAAAGGTCACACTTTGCAAGGGCTGGGAGATCCATAAAAAGTATTACCTATTAATAAGGCAGATTTTTTTTTTAGAAAAAATAATAAAACAAAATAAATTAAATATGTCAAATGATTTATTGCTATAAAAATTATAGGATGTAGCCTAGGCATTGTTTGAATATTAAATACAATTTAATTTTAGCTTAAAAAATGGCAAATCATTGCCATTGCTAAACACACAAACCCACATTTTATAGTTTGCATAAAAATAAATAAACACTTGTTTATACGAGTAAAGAAATGAATTGATTTATAGTTAAGTAACAGCTCTGTAGTTTCATGTATAAAAGCTCTTTCATTGTTTTAATCACTACAAGGTATATAATCTGATAATATGCCAATATGTTTTTGTGTGACAATCATGATTGATTTATTGCTTTCTCTTCCGCAGGCACTTTAGCTGTATTTAATAACGAGAGATAAAATATAATCAAATCAAACTTGTTCACGTCAGTAAGAATTTAAAGGGAACTTTAAATTTGGTGGAAAATTCAATTAATAACTTAAAAATTGTTAAAACACACGAATTATCCTTAAGGAAAATTACCATTTGTAATTTGTTTTGGTTTGATTATTTTACACGAGCTATACGTGGTGGACTTCGCTACCCCATAGTTTGGTAGTAAAATAAATATTTTAAGTGTTAAGTTCATTGGTTGTGTAAATTAAATACTAATGTCATACCTTACGATAAAGACCGTCGTCACTGGCTGTTTGTTTTGTACGGTTGGTGTGTGCTTTCGATGTGAAGTAACCACCTTTATACTCAGGGACAGACACCAAGGAAATAGATGAGTGTTTGACATTATAATCAAAAAATGTGAAATTTTACGATCTTGAAGGCCAGGAAACAGATCATTTCGTGAAATAACTTACATAAATGATGTGAAACTTCTTCGATGATTTCTTAAGATATATGGCTCGCTACATCATTCTGTTGATGATTATCTCATTGATTTTTGGAATCAAAAGTTCATTAAGCATAAGCCGCTGTCATAAGCCGTTTATTAAATATTGCATATGTTGTCAATGCATTTAATTATCTTGAGCCATCTCACTTAAAAGGATTTCCCGTTGGAAAATTGTAGCATTTTGCAAGTCTGATAGGCTTCCAAATGAATACGAGTATGGTGTCTTCCAAGCATATTGGTGGTCCTGAAAGAACCAAATTGGGCACGTGATAGAAAGGTTGGAGAGCACTCTGAGCAACGACAGCCAAGCGATCTTAAAAGCTGAGAAAGACACAGCGTCAAATTAGAGATAGTAGGCGAGTTCAAAAAAGCTCTTAATGTGCTGACGGACTAATGTAGAGTTAATTGTGAGGGGCTTCGGGTCATTTTATATGTTAAGTGTAATAAAATTGCAGATGAACATACAAGATTGGGTTTGAAGAAGATTAAGGAAGAAAGTGTTCAAACGGTTAAGGATTAGTTACTATGGGCTTCAATCTAACTGGGTAGTAGGAAGAAATAATCAGTCCTTGAAAGCTGGGAAAGACTGCAGAGGCAAAAACTAAACTGCTTCTGGGTATGAATAGGAAAGTTCTAAGCTATAACAAACTTAATAGACTTACTAATTTTAGATTTTTTTTTAAACTCAATTATTCAGGCATGTCACAAATTCCATTCGGAATTGAAATGATTCCGTAGTTATCATTCCGAACGGATTGATTTTAACTGCTATAGATTCCGTTCGGTTTCATTAAATCGAAAAAACACAAAACCACTTATAATATGGCAACATAAGAATGAATGTAGCAAAACAATTACCTATGTTCCAGAGCTATATTTCGTTTAAAAATTAAATGATTTCGTATTTTTTTTTTTTTTTTCTATAGAAAACGAAAAAAATTTTTTTAAATAAAACCCCTTACAATTTGTTAAGTGGAATTTATATTTTAAGCAATTTATAGCGATTTAAACTATTCAGAACATATTTTTATTAGTAATGGATATTATTCTGAACCATACCTTTAAACTCTATGAAGCACAGTGGTCAAAAATCCTTTCGATAGTCGAAAAAAAATTTCAATGCTAAAAATGCTTTAGCGCACTGTGTAACGTGCAACAAACAACAATTTAATTTAAAAAAACCCACTGAATTAATATTAAACTGGATTTTGTTTTTATAATTTTACCAAAACTTTATTTACAAAAAAAGGAAAAATTTTAAAACAAACAATACCAACATAACTTTTGAATGCCATTATCCATTGCAAGTATTTTTTTCTGGCCAGAAACACTAGCAAACTCAAGCAACAGCTATGTGAATAAAGTATTCTCATCTATACATATCTATACATCTATATACATAACTATAATAAAATAGTAACTAACTTATGTCTGTCTGCTTTTCATTGACGTTCGCATCACGTAAAAACTACTGGATGGATTTTAACAAAATTGTGTGAGGAGGTACCTAAGTATCGTGCTCCCAATATAGGATACGTTTTTTCCGCAAAAATATCTTAGAAAGTGAAGAAAAATCAGTGAAATTGCGCAGTTTAACTAACCGGATATGAATACTTTACTTTTTATAAAGTAAAAAAATACATAAACTGATATGTAGCATATCTAAATGCGGAACTAAGAACGTCGCTATTACCACATTGCACTAAGTCGCCGGCGAAGTAAAATAATTATAAATTGGCTATGCCAACTTCAAACTAATTCGCCTAAAGAACACCAAAAGTGCTGGCGAAGCTTTACTATCGCACTAACCATCTGCCTTATCTACTATTATCCCTTTCTCACACAGTTAATATAGGCATTAATTGCCTGAGTGTTACTTCTCTTAAAAAAAAAAAAAAAAACTAAGGACGTAAGGGTCTTTGGTGTGGATTCCTTTTAAAGCCAAATCGAACTAATTATTGAAGGACGCTGACGAAGTGGCGGGCACAGCTAGTTGTTAATAAAAATGATGTTTTATGATTTCTACACATTAGAAAATATAAAAACTTTTCTTGATACCGCAAAAATGTAACAGAAAAAAAGAAAAGAAAACTAGCAATTGAAATGGAAATTTTATACGACTGCTGTGTGCAATGAATTGTAATATTTTTGTTTTTAAAAACTTTAAGGAGAAAGAATCAAAACAATTACAATGTGTATAAGGATTTTATAGAAAATAAAATTAGTGCGTTACTTAGGTCCCCTTTTACATTATGCAACTTTTGTCGCTGCAATTCTTTATTAGTTGGTGAGAGAGGAGAGAGGAGAGAGGAATTCGATAGGGTACACATCAGTGTTGGGATCTGATGGTGTTTAAATTATTTATTTTTTTTTTTCATAATTTATTTATTGTATCTTCAATATTTTTGAACTAACAATAATTACTCGTATCTTAAGTCTAAAATAAAATATACTTTTTAAGTCCAGCCAGTGCTAGACAAAAATAATGTTTGTTTCACGGATTTTGCAATCATTTTCGGGTCATCCCTCTAAAGTACGGCCAAGAAAAGCAGTATTTCTTCTTTTAAGTCGAATGTAACCAGGTTCGTTCAGCATCTTACGCGCCAAAGGGTTTGAATGAGATTCAAGCCTCTTTAGATATTTGACTGCATGTTTTGCTATTTCTGCTTTAACTGATGGCATGTTTAGGTCTTTGTGGTTTTTCGAATTTTTTATATACCAGGGAGCAGATGTAATCATACGTAGAATTTTTTCTACATTGCTAGATGAGGCAGTGCCCCATAATTGAATCCCATAACATCAAATTGGTTTGAGGATCGACTTGTACAGTAGAAGTTTACAATCTAAGCTCAGGGTGGAGTTTCTGCCAATAAGCCAATTTGGTTGTACTGCTTTTAGTTTCATTTGTGTTAACTTGAAATCAATGTGGCATTTCCAAGTAAGGCGACGGTCAAGATGTATACCCAGGTATTTAACGTCTAAAAGCTGTGGTATTATTTGGTTATTTCTGCGAATAGGAGGGCATGAGTCCCTACGCAGTGGTAAAGTTATGTGAGTACATTTTTGCTCATTCACTTTTAGTCTCCATTTTTCTAGCCATTTTTCCAAATTGAGTATGTGGTCTTGTAAAAGTTGTGATGCTTCTTGGGCACTTTCATGAATACTTAAAAAAGCTGTGTCATCTGCGAAAGTTGATGTGTGGACTAGGGTGCTAATTGGCATATCTGATGTGTATAGTAAATATAAAATTGGTCCCAAAATACTACCTTGGGGAACTCCGGCTTCAATGAGCTGTGGCGAGCTTAAAAAGTCACCTTCTTTTAATAAAAACTTGCGATTCGTTAAATAATCCTTTAAGAGCTTATACAAGTTTTCGGGCAAGTTCAGCTTTAGCTTAAATATTAGGCCTTCGTGCCAAACCTTATCGAATGCTTGAGAAACGTCGATAAAGAACGCGGAACAGTATTTTTTTTCTTCAAAGGTCGTTTTAATTACATTTACTAATCTGTGTATTTGTTGGATCGTACTATGTTGTTTTCTGAAGCCGAATTGTTGGTTCGGAATGCATCCTTTCGCGCTAAGTATTGGATTCAGCTTAGTTATTAATATTCTCTCAAATAACTTTAACTCGTTTGATAAAAGGCTTATAGGTCTGTATGATTCTACTTTTGTGTGGTCTTTTCCTGGTTTAGCAATCATAGTAATCAAAGAAACCTTTCACTCTGTGGGAGAATACTCAAGACATAAGATGGCATTAAAAACAAACAGAATAATTCTGCGACCTTTACGGGGCAACTCAACTAACATCTTGTTACTTGTTTTATCAACGCCAGGGGCTTTTTTGGTGTTTAAATCTGCTATTGCACTTTCAATATCGCTAAATTCAAATCTTAGGGGAACTACGGCACTAGTCGCTACTGGTGGCAACTCAACTATATCAGTACACATGTTTGGAGTGAAAACCTTTTTCAAATGATCAACAAATAAATTACCTTTTGCGGTATCATTTCTTGCCCAGTCTCCACAAGAAGTTCGCAAGGTAGGCTTACGTACGATTGGCCTTTTAAGGTTTCTACATGCATGCGATAATGAATAATCTGATTGTGCTGTTGCGTCGAGGTCTTCCAAGTAATTTTTCAGAACCTACTCTTCGATATTCTAAAAGCTGTCTTAGCCGTTTCGTGCAATCTTTAAGTGTATATTTGAGTTGAGGAGATCTGTGTGATTGCCACTCTCTTAGAATTTTCCTTTTTCTAGCCAAGAGCCGCTCGACATCTACAAAGTAAATTTGATTGTATCTAGCTGATTGTTGAGTTACTAATTTAAGGATTTGATCAAAATTAGTAAGACTTTGATCTACGTCTTCTGGTGTTCTCAGCGGTATATTTTCCGAACAGTGAGTACTGAGATACTTTCTATATTTCAACCAATTAATGCTTGTGCTAGTCGTTGGTGACACAATATTTTTCTGGTTCCATATATAGACAATAGTAGGTGAATGATCTGAGGATAATTCAAATGACGCTTCAGCTTTAAGCATTCTCTCGGAATACCTTTAATCATGCCAAAATCAATAACATCCGGTATTTTTTGCCGATCAGTAGGCCAGTAGGTGGTGTTGAAATTATACCGCCCTATTGATTAAATTGTACCAAATCAGCATCAATTGTACCAAAATATGGCTCGATATTAAAATAGAACAAATCATTATACTGGGGTATTATACGAAGGTATTTTAAAGTAATTGTAATTGAACTTGGTGCCTAGAATTACAGTTGTTATGTTGCTAATTTAGTAACAATTATTTTACTATAATACTTAAGTATTATAGCAACAATATTAGGAGCTTGTTATTCAACAATTTCCAGCAGGTACTTAAAACTGCACCAAAGTAACCGGTCGAAGAATATGACTGGAGTTATTTGAAAGAATAATTAAAAAGTTATCTAATTACAAAAAAATCCTTACGATTTCTCACTAGAAAGAATGCAAAAATACATCAGAAAAATACTGCCGAAAACTTATTGCGGCGATGCGAACGTTCAAACGCTGTCGTTCAGCAAAAAGTCCTATAAATAAAAGGATTATCAAACTAAATAATTAAAATACTGAACATACATTAATACTTTTGCAATTTAGTTAGTTCTAGTCAGGGTTGGATAACAATGAAATTAGAATTAAATAAAAAAAGTAAATATATCCAACAAGAGGAAAAGCTTAAGGTAGTGGTAGACTTCGTTCTCACCAACTGACGATTGATAATTGACAGGGTTGGATAACAATGAAATTAGAATTAAATAAAAAAAGTAAATATATCCAACAAGAGGAAAAGCTTAAGGTAGTGGTAGACTTCGTTCTCACCAACTGACGATTGATAATTGACAGGGTTGGATAACAATGAAATTAGAATTAAATAAAAAAAGTAAATATATCCAACAAGAGGAAAAGCTTAAGGTAGTGGTAGACTTCGTTCTCACCAACTAACGATTGATAATTGAATACAAGTTTTCTCGTGTTCCTTTATCTGGGTTTGGTTGGTTAAATAGATGATGCTTACAACTAAAACACTAAATAGATTAAATACAAGAGTGCTGATGACGAATGTGGCTGTCTAGAAAATGTGCATTCCGCTCGTGCTGGTGTCTAAAAATTAAATTATCCCATTTTTTCTTTAATATTATTACCTAATTTGTAATTTAATTAATTCATTCTTAGAGAGAATAAAAACGAACTTAAGCTTGATTATAAATTTTATTGTATGTAAAAAATGTATTTAATTCATTTTATGTAAAATTGTACCAAAAATGCATGAAGTGTACTAATGTGCCATGTACATATGTAGTACCAAATTTGGTACAATTGTATCACAAATCCCAACATTGATCCCAACATTTCTCTTGAAATTCATTTTTTTCTCTCAGTCGTAGTTTTAATTTTGAAATTTCAAATGTAAACAAATGTGTTCATCCATATAAATTGCACGATATAAACACAAATGCGACAAAAGTTGCATAATGTATTTGAGCTCTAGTAGGATTTACAAATACGAAACAAACCAAAATGCGTAAAGTTTAGGTTCAATTAGGTTTACACAATATAATTTCGGGAGTTCCTTAAAACAAGCCTTTGTTGCAAAGATGATCGTGTCATACCGAACTATAGTAGCGAGAGAAAAAACGCAATACTGTATTATATCATATTTGAATCTGGCTGTTTTAGAATATTGGTAGCTAATTCTTTTCTTCTTTGGCTGTTCATTATTTTAGTTAGGTGCATAACAATTAAATACAAAATTTGTTTGGTTCTGTTGCAAAAGGATACAATTTTATTGTTACAGGGAATAATTAAAAGTAATAATTTAAGAGTAAAAGTGAATAACTTGCAACAAGTTCAAATAAAAGTATCCTAAAAAATTTTGCACTAATAAATTTATATTAGAACCAGCTTATTATCGGATAGATTAGGTTAGGTTAAGAAGCTAACTATAAAACTAAGAAAAACAAAAAAAAAAAGATAATTCTTGCAAAGAAAAACAGACTACAAAACAAATATATGTGCATCAATTCTGAACTAAAAATTTAAAAGGAAGTAACCTGTAAGAAATAGTACTCAAATCAAATACTTTTATACTTGTTGCTCAAACGGACATATTAATGTACGTTCTGTACATTCAAATGTCTATCCGTAACGGTTAAGCAGATAAAGCCAATTACGACAAATTACGTCAGCTATGAAGACACCCTTTATTTTTTTACACTCATTATTACTGACCCAGTCATAAAAAGTAACGGTTCCAAAGAAATGGCCATTGAGGTTAAACAATATCACCTAGGGGACACCCTTTAATGTACAATATTAAATTAAACACTTATTTTGTAAATTTCAAATGTCTGCCTAAAACGGTTCAAAAGTTTGGCACCCTTTATAATTTTAAATATTTATAAAAGTTATTATACGGGACATAGTAGTGGAGATTCTGTCTAATTTTCAAGTGTTTGTCTATAACGGTTCAAAAGATAGGACTAGATAGGTAAAATTACATCAATTATGGTGGCACCCTTTGGTTTCCAAATTTAAATTATATACTTGATGTTATAAAGGACTTAGAATTACAGGTTCTTTGAAAATTTCAACCGTCTCTCTGTTACGGTTCAAAAGTTTTGCAATATACATCAAATTACATCAACTATTGGGACACCCTTTAACTTCTAATTATAAATATTTAATTTCTGGTTATAAATATTGGACATTCTGTCCAATTTTCAAGTGATTGTCTACAATGGTTCAAATGGTTCATATATTTAAATTGACGTCGCATATGGGGACACCCTTTAATTTTTAAGTTTATTTTTTATTAATTTCTGTTATTGGCAGCTATAGTGATATGCTGTTTTTTTTTATTTTAAAAGGGTGCCCTTTACGGTTCATAATACACGTAAAAAACGCGTATGTTGAATGGGGACACCCTTTAGTTTTTAAAACTCTGAACTTCTTTTAAAATGGGACCAATCTGTAAGCATTTCCTTTCTAATAAAGAAAAAAGTTTTAAAATCGGTTCAGAAATGACTGAGTTCTGCGGGCACAAACATAAAAAAGCAACATTCAGACGAATTGATAACCTCCTTCTTTTTTTGAACCTCCTTCTTTTTAAAAAGGGAAAGCTATATCCGATTTCCTAGATGAATAAAAATCTCTCATCTTTGCGGCTTTGTAATACAGGGCAGTGATATTCTATATGCTCCACAGTTTCCCACTCTTCCTTGTCCTCGCACATCCTACAATAATCCGATGTACCGGCGACCCATTTGCCAAGGCCCTCAATGGGGAGTAGTTGCAGAATAATGTCCAAAGCTGTTTGAAGTGAACATCTCCTTGCACCTGTGATGCCAATCGAAGCATATCTCTTGACCTTGGCAAGAGTTTTCCTATGATACTCCGTTCTCAATGCCACCCACCAAACACCACATTCATACAAAAAAAAGTTCGTACAACCGAAGTGTAAATCCAATTTGCAACCTTTGGTCGTAGTCCCCAGTTGTTCTTACAGGTTCGTTAACTGACAAAAAGAACTAACTCAGTTTTTTCCCGTCAACCCCCAATTCCCTGCTCGAGACCCACGAAAACAGTTCTCCAAGCGCAGCTTGCATGACATCACTGATCGTGGAGAAAAATTTCCCCATTTACCAGTATCACTAAATTATGCTATTTTGTTCCACAAAAACTTTAATTTTTGCAAATTTTGATAAGTTTGTCACAAATTTCCAAGGTAAACGATCGCTTTGAAAATTTATATTATTAAACCTAGTGAAACTTTTATAATGTTTTTGTTCGACGATAATGAAGATGCGGTTATAGCAACAAATTATAGAGACCGAATTTATTTTCCAGGACTACAAAACTTTATTTTTAAAGAGTGCTATCGTTTAATTTCATTTCAAATAAAGTTCGAGAAATATTTGAGTACAATATTTGCCGGCTGAAAATCAACTGTTTCTGTGCTTGCATTGGTCCGGAAATGGTTGTCAATACCATGGAGTTTCAGCAATTGAATAAATCGTCATTAAAATAATGTAGGTTTGTAATTTATTATTGTTTGATTAACGATCTTCACCGGATGTTTTCTCATTTTCACCGCATTTTTGCGACACTCTTATGGAAAGAGCATTTTATGCTCTTAAATTGGCATTTAGCGGCCTCCGTTCAAATCTGTCCAGAAAAAAATTATGTAAATAAACAAAATGAGTTTTATTTACTGGCTGGGTAAATAAAACTCCTCGAAAAAGTTTTATTTTATGCGGCAAAATCAAAATCTCTTATTAAGGGTTTCATTTAAACTTTTAGTTTTTCGTTGAAAAATAACTCTTAACTATGGATTTGAGAATGATTTTTTAGGATCATCATATATTCTGAAAGAGCTCGTCAATATAAATCTATGGATATATCACAGCATAGATCTTCGTTGACTCTAACATAAAGAGTTTTTAAATTTAATTTTTTGGATAACTGTTATTTTCGGTCCCTTGACTATTTGCAATAATGTAGATGAAATTTTGAAGTCAGGCTTACTTGAAGGAATATTTTTAGATAAACTTTGTTCTCACCAGCTGACGATAGAAAATTGAATACAATTTTTCTCGCATTCCTTTATCTGCGTTTTGTTGGTTAAATAGATAAAGTTTGCAACTAAAATGCTAAATTTTCCAATTCAATAAAAAAATTTCTTTTAACAGACAGAATAAAATAAATTTAAACCTGACTTCAAAATTACATCTTAGTGGAACACTTTTCACACTCACTTTGCAAGAAAGCGCGAAGACTTTAGAAGGGGTCCAACGTCTTTGCAAAAAGTACAAAGTAATTGCAAAAATAAGATTTGCAAAGACTATTGTGGAACAGCATCATTTATCACGTTTCCAAAAAATGCAATTTGATAAGTGCAAAGTAAAAAGTTGATAAATTGTTTTTGGAATAGGGCCCAGGAAGAGCTTATTTGCCCCCAACCGCCAATTTTTGGAGAAGGTAAACGGGCTAAATACATAAGTACTGTGGACAGTAGTTCTACTTATTTTTTATAGGTTCAGTGTAGGAAGTCAATATACAAAGAAAATTCCTTCCATATGTGAGAGTCTAAGCGATACTCTTTGACTGCAGCATACTTTTTTGTTGAGAATATATTTGGGAGATGTCAATTACAGTTTGTAATTAATTACACATGCAAGTACGCTATTATATTATATGTAATAGTAATTGGAATTTTTCAATTACAATTACATGAAGCTATTTGTAATTAATATTATTTCAATTAAACATTACAATTACTTGTAATTGGAAATTTTCAATTAAAAGTTACCTTGAAAAAATACAATTACATGTAATTTGTAATTGGAATATTTGAATAACAAATTACATATAATTATAATTGAAAAAAATCAATTATAATTACATGTAATGGAAAATCTTAAGAATTTTAATAGAATTAAAAAGTAATTATTATTGTCTACTTACAATTACAATTACTTGTAATTTGTAATTGAAAATTTCCAATTACAATTACATCTAATGTGTAATTGATACTTTTCAATTATAAGAAGTTGTAATTGAATTTAGTTTCTGATTTAAATTAAAATTACCTGTAATGTGTAACTGAGAATATGCCATTACATATTACCTGTAATGTCTGATTGAGGACCGAAAAGTAGAAATAATTAATCAGTCAAGTGCTAGTTAGACTCACACACGTAGGGTTCCGTACTATGTTTCTTACAAATTTAAAAATTCAAGTTGTTAATATTTTCAATTCTTATCTATAAGTCAACCTTTAATTTTAAATTTCATCACTGTTGGAAAACCCTTTAAATTTCAGTAATTGTTGTTATAGCGGCCATTTCTATAAAGATGTAAGGCGTCTAAATATTGCGGTTCAAAAATAAGGTAATATACGTAAAAAATAATTCGCTGATGGAACACCCTTTAGATATTAGTAATTGTTACAGCGTCCGAAGTACAACATCTTCTGTAAACATTTCAAGAGTCTACATATAACGGTTTAAAAAAAAAGTCTATTTACGTACAAATCATGTCTCTGTCGGAGCACCCTTTAATTTTGTTCTTTGTTATAGCGGCCATGGCAATTCACTTTCTATGAATATATCAAGTCTACCTATTACGATAAAAAAAATAAGTTACTATACGTGGAAAACATGTTACTGTCAGAACACCCTTTAATTTTTAGTAATTGTCATAGCGGCCATGCCAACACATCTTCAATACAAATTGGAAGAGTCTAACTACTACGGTTCAAAAATATATCGCGTTATACATGCAAAACACATCACTGCCGGAACACCCTTTAATTTTTTTATAGGGGTCATAGCAATACACCATTTGTGAAAATTTTAAGAGTCTACCTATTATGGTCAAAAAATTAGTCCACATTTATGCAAAACACGTCACTGTCGGCACACCCTTTAATTTTTACTATTTGTTATAGTGGCCATAGTATACCTGCTGTAAAACTTCAAAAGTCTACCTATTATCGTTTAAAACTGAAGCCATACACATGTAAATCACTTTACTATGGGAACACCCTTTAAATTTTAGGTTTATTTTTTTATACTTGTTTAGATAGCGAACTAAGTTTTAAATACAATTTTTCATTGCATTCCCAGCCGTATTGGGCTGCATGCAACATGACCCTGTGAAAAATCGCCCAAATACATAAATGAAAAATTGCCCAATAAATCTTCAAACAAAATTGGGTAATATTTCATATGAAAAATAACCCAGAAATTTTGGGTTTTTTTTCGTCGATTTTGGAGAATATCTTAATCATATCTTTTAATGAAAGATCATCCATTTTTGAGCGATTTTATATGATGAAGAAAATTTTCAGTAAGAATGTAATAATAATTGTTTGTCTTAAAAACGAGATATTTTTAATAAAAAATTATCACTAATAATAAGTAGTTATAAAGTTTACCTTAAACAGCATTTAAAATTTATCACGATATAAACTGGAAAAATAAGCAATTTAGTTTCTGTCTTTGCTTTTCAAAAAAAAAAAAAAAAAAAAAAAACGATGAATTTAAAAAAAAAATATCTGTGGCAATAAGGAATAAGTGCTTAAGTCGACTTAAACAAAATTTTAGTTACTGGCACCTTCGTAATCTCCGTAATCCAAAGTACCTATGTGCAAATTTTCAATTAATTTGTACATTTTTCACGAAGTTATAGCGAAATTACTTTCTGCTTATCTTTTTTCAATGTCTAATTGCATTTGGAAAAAAGGTTAAGAAACTACTAAGTTTTTTTTTAAAGCATAAAAACTTCTTTCACAACTTATTTATTGCAACGCCAGCATACTTTTGGTAGATATAAGATTTTTTTTCCGAAACATACGTTTGACTCTCTTATGTAAAGTTTTAAAATAAGAAATTTAAAAAAGATATTAATTTTAAAGTTTAAAATTGCTCTGCTACAAAACCTAAAAATCAGACATGAGCACTTTTTCCTTATTGCCACAGATATATTAACATCACATTTAAAGTCTTTAAAAAGCTTCTGATTATTAGGGTTCCGTACCCAAAGGGTAAAAACGTAACCCTATTGTATACGTAAATTAGTTTGGCGAAAAAAGAGCAGTTTTTTTTATACTAGTAAATATTTCCAGTTATAGTGTTATAAATATGAGTTCAAATATATGTATGTACAATTTATAAATGGGTTTATTGTAAAATTGTAGAATTAGGTGCCACAGGCAAATTTTTATATTTTATAAAAAATTTTTGCCTGGGGCGCCCAATTCTACAATTTTACAATAAACAATAATTAATTCATTAATTTAAAGAATTAATTTCAACTCATATTAGCAAACTATTTTTACCTTTATTTTTTATTATACCCTTCACCACAGGTGGAAAGGATATATCTAAGTTTGTCATTCCGTGTGTAATTTCTACAATATTCATTTCCGACCCCATAAAGTATACATATATGTATATTCTGGATCCTTATACATAGAGAAGTTGATTAAGCGATGTCCGTCTGTCCGTCTGTCCGTGTTGTAATGTCATTTGCCAAGGCACCAGAAGAGATACAAAAAATTTAAGCACACCAATCTGTCAGGCATAGTTTCGAAAAAAATTTACAAAACATTTTCAAAAAGATATTTTACAGAAAAATATTCGAAAAAAAATTTTAAAAAATTTTCCAAAAAAATTTCGAATAAAATTATACAAGAAATTTTGAAAAAATTATTTTTACAAAAAATTTTTACACACAATTTTCGAAAAATTAAAACAAAAATTTCAATATTTCTTTGAAAATGAAGATCATGATTGTAACATAACATATATTTAATATTAAAAATATACATACATATGTTTGTATGTATGTGTGTATATAGAGTAACATATTTTTTAAATGCGTTTGATTTTTGTTAAATGCGTTTGATTTTTAAATAGATGATATCTCTGTTTTAAAACCTAGATGCACTAAACACATCGACATCATCAGGATACCGACTACAAACTGTCAAAAATAAAACATACACGTTTATAGGTAAACGATTATTTTGAAGCCAGCAAAGCTACATGGCTACACGACCACCGTTGTGGCTGTCGTCAACTTAGGCTAATTTCTATTTTATTCAACAAAAGAAAATGTCGCAAAATTGTAAATTACAAATTCATATACAAACAAAAAGTTTTGGAGGAAATATTTATAAGTTTTTAGAAAATTTATTTAATTTTATAAAAGCAAAATAAGTATTTCTACAACAATGTCAGAGTTATGGATGTAGCTGTCGTCTTCGATATCATTAAGTAGCTGACAATACGGCGACAATTGTAGCCAACGGAATTTGTTTTCATTTGTCTTCTATTTCCTTAAAGCATGAATAATAAATTTTTCTTATAAGACTTAATTTAAGTAAAGAGTCAACAATATGGATAATGCTGTACCTGTCTGTATAAATAAAATCACCGTGGTGAAGAGTATAGAAGAGTCGATACGGCCGAATATTGCACTTTTGCTTGTTTTTTGTTCACATATATTTCCTTTCATATTTATTTGAATGAACTCATACAATAATTTATTAGCGTCCATTTGCAACAATATATTTAACTTGGTAGCGAATATATTCCTAACAGACTGTGATCACAGATTACATACAACTTCCTCTCAAAGCTTGCTCGATGAATTAAATCCACGTTTTAATTTAGCAACGGTTGTAGAGACCGTGACTACGGTTACGTAGCGTTGCTTTAACAGCAGATGTCGCTGCTTTCTTGGATTTTGATCAAAGATTACACACAGAAGTTGCAAGCTCAAAGCTCGCTCGAAGAATTAAACCAATATCAATGCCCTTAGTAAACATATTGATATTTTTATATTTATTTATATAATAAGAAAAGTATAAATAAATTTGGGCGATAATTCATTTATATTTGGGTATTTTTTTACAATTTTTGGGCAAAATTTCCGTTTTTCTTTTTGGGCAGTCTTGCATTTCTTTAGGGTGATTATTCATTCGGAAATTTTTCATTTTTGTTTTTGGGCAATTTTTCATAAGGCCATTTGGCATGCAGCCGAACAACACATGTCAGACGGCATTTAGACTATGATTTAAAAACAAGTGGTTTTTTTTGTTTGTCGACGAATGGGGTAGAGAGACAAAGTGGTAAAAAAACACATGATTTGTGTTTTGTATATTTTGCAAATCAATCATTCCTACAGTGATTTGCAAAATGAGTCAAAAACAATTTTTTGGAAATTTCATTATTTGTCTATAAATATGTATCGGCTTAAATCCTCTCTTGTAATGTAGATAAATAACATAAACTTTAAGAGGTTCTTGGTTCGCAAAAGTGTTGATTCCTTTAACTCAACCCCATTGGTAGAATCAATTTTGCACTAGCGTAATAATACTAAATTGCGGAACTTGAATAGTTAAAATACCGCACTTCGTAGCTCAATTTGACCCCACTGTGCATACTTATTCAAACAAAAAAGCTTATTCATAAAAAAGCTTGTGGAGTAAAAAAATTAAAATTATTTTAATAGTTGTTTTTGTATTCAAGCATTCAACAAAGTATGGCATGAAGCAAAATTTGCCCATCAATCTTTAGAAGCTGTTAAAAAGTTATTTAAGTTGTCGTAAGTTTATATCAAAAGAAGATTTTTTAAGTTCACTTCAAACAAATTAAAGCTGGAGTTTTACAAGACAGTATAATGGGACCCATTTTATATTTGCTGCACACATTCGATATGCCAAGTAGCAAGCAAGTTCACTTATCAACATTTGCGGACGACATCGGTTTTTTAAGCATTCACGAAAGCCGCCAAGTAGCATCACAATACTTACAAGACCAAATTTTTTATTTGGAATTGAGGTAAAAAAAATATGAGAATAAAAATGAACAAGCAATAATGTAGTTAAATTACTTTCAAACTCCGAAGAGAGTCATACCCTCCTATTTGTATATTCGGCATCGATAGACGCTTAACCTGCAAAAGTCTTATTGAAGTTAAATTAAAGCAAAGCATGTTAAAAGCAGTGCAAATTAATCGGCTCATTAACAGAAAATCAACTCTTAGCTTAGATTTTAACTTTCTACGCTATAATTTTATTCATACACCAATATGGTGTTATGGTTAAGGTGTACTGCCTCAGCTTCAAATTTAGAAAAAATGCAAAGGCAACAAAACAAAACAACGCATTCAAATCTGATGGCCCATAACATCCTGATCGATCGTGGTCGCGTTCGACCCTCATTTCCCCATTTCTTACCCACTTTTCTTTTGCTTCTTGAAGTTTTATATTTAAACATTTCATATATATTTATGAACCAGCTGTGCCCGCCACGTCGTGGGCGTCATGATAATATTTTGCTCGATTTAGCTTTGAAAGTGTTCCACACCTATTGTAAGACTTACTTATATAGAGTAGCACCTATAAGAGAAAAATGCAACTAAACTAAGAAGAAACAAATAATAACGGAGTTTTATAGCCACACCCAAGTCGTAGTATTCTTACCAAATTTTAAAAACTAACGGTAAATTAACGCTAAAAAATAATCTAATCACATAATTACCTAACACACGTACTCACGTACAATACGTACTCGACTTAAAACAAATACAAATTTTATTCAATTGGCTATTTGGTATTTGTTTTTAGCGCTATCTGTGTTTAAATATCAAAATTTAAAGCTGCCGTGCCGCACTAAGTAATTAAAACGATCTGTGTTTTAAAATATACAACTTTCAAAAATTAAACTTGCTGTGCTATACTCAGCAGTACTTAGTTCCTCCTTAAGATATGCTAGATATCAGTTTATGTATTTTTTTACTTAATAAATAATTCTTGCAAAAAAAAAACCGACTTCAAAACAGACAAACTTAAAATCATGTTTCTTTAAGACGGTAACTATTGCGATACCCTGTAATTTCCGAATTCAAATTTCATACTAGTTATAGCGGTCGTAGCAATACAGGTTCATTGTAAATTTCAACTGTCTGTCTGTAACGGTTTAAAAGTTTGGTCATATACATCAAATTACATAAACTATTGCGACACCCTGTAATTTATAATTTTAAATATTTATACTTATTATAACAGATATAGTAATGGACATTCTGTCTAATTGTTAAGTGTTTATCAATAACTGTTTAAAAGATAGGGTCATATATATCAAATGATGTCACCTATTAGGACACCCTTTAAATTAAAATTTTAATATAAATACTTTTTAAAGAAGACCTTATCATACAGATTCTATTTAAATTTTAACTTTGTGTCCATATACATCAAATTACATCAACTATTGGGACACCCTTTATTTCCAATTTTAAATATTTATTCTTGCTGTTATACCAGACATAGTAGTGAACATTCTGTCTATTTTTCAAGTCTTTGTCTATATGTCCTCATCCAAAGATGAGGACATAATGGTCAAATTACATCAATAATGGGGACACCTTTTAAATTATAGATCTAAATTTTGGCCATATATATTACTATTTGTTTGAAAATCAAACAGACAGACGGAAATGAGTTACTACTTTATTATATGTAGACACAAAATATTATGTAGGTAAATTTAAATAAAAAATCACTTTTAATAAATGTTTTTTTCATTTAAAAAACGTTCCACTATCATTTCATTTAAATTAAATTAAATGTAATTCTCAATTGTTTTTGAATATCAATTTTTTAGCTGGGAAAATATGTAAAAACATAAAAATTTTCGTTTATTCTAACCCACAAACAAATAATTTACCCGAACAGTAAAACGTCGATTTCAACCCGAACACAGACGGACTTCGCTTAATCAAATTCTCTATGCATAAGCATTCAGAATATATAGACTTTATGGGGTCGGTAATGAAATTATACACAGAATGACAAACTTATATACCTTTTCCACCTGTGCTGAAGGGTAAAAAATGACTGAAAAGAACGTAGTGCTTACATTTCCATCACAAATTCAATTGAAATTAAAAAACAAGGAGTGGCAAAAAGCATGATGACATCAAAATGTATGTAGTAGCTGGCAGAAAAATAGCTGCCGGCTAAAAGTGTATGACAAAGTTAATTTAATGCTTGTGTTCTAGGCAAATTACATCATAATGTTTCTAGTCATAATTATGAGAGCGATGTTGTTTAATGTACAAAATAAACTTGACGCTTAAAATTAAAAAAACATGTATGGATATTCATCTCTTGCTGTTTAAAACAGCAAATCCTTTCAAGTGTTATCAGATAAAGGATAAAATTAGATGAACATTTTATGAAAAACGAGAACACTTTGTAGTCACATGGAGTTCACATTGTCACATGGTAAAGTAAACACACATTTTGCAAAAGTGTTTTGCTAGTTTAAGCACAACTATGATGAATTATTCAAATTAATGATGCGATGTATTGTATTTAACCGCTGGTGTTGACAGGTCTCTTTATCCGTTTAAAAGCAACATTATAACAATTTTAAGGAAAACAACTACAGGATGCTATGGATACTAGCCAGTTACTCAGTAAATTAATCTGCTTGCTAGTGAACCAAACACTTAGGCTTATGCTGTTTATATTTAACGTACACCTCATCCCCATATAGACATTTATATTTTCGTTAGTAATTTTAAATCCTCATTTCGTAACACAGTCATCATTATATTTAAAATCCTTAAAATATTCGTGTGTTTTAGGTGAGTTGAGAGACTGCCGAGATTGGTTGATACGGAGATTTTTGTTTTTACTAATATGTTTTACGCTTTTAGCACAAGACCCATGTTTTGGTCGAATTAAAATTAAAAACTTTTTTAATGCAATTGCCTCTTTTTTGCAGGCTATAGGGTGGTCTTAATTTCCAATTTCTTTGTTGTTTGTTTTCGCCGATCAAGACATAATGCAACGAACAGGGGCTTACCATTAATGCTAGCAGATCCGATGCTATGCTCGTTACTCGAAGGAGGAAAGGTATAGAGGTTGGCTCCCTAATGTTTTTCGAATCAGAAATCGAATCAGAAATCAAGGAAATCAAGGAAAGTAAATTATCTAGCAGTTACTCGGGATAAAAAATTTTCCTGAAACGAACACACTGAAATAAAGATACGGAAAGCAAAAAGCAATATTTTGCACCAAGGTAAATGAATTTGTCGCTATAAGTAGGAATTATCGTCAAAGGATGCATACCGGATTTACATAATGATGGTGCGGCATATGCATTTGTGGTTTGATGGCCAAAAGCCTCTCAGAGTAAAATTAAGCGTACGATTGCTTGTTTTAGTATATGTGACCCGGCCTATGAAAAGGTGGCTTATGACTCAAAAAATATGTTTCCACTTTATTTTCGGTTTCGATAGTTTTTGAGACGCTCTTTCACGTGGTGAAAACTAAAAACTCCTAACTTGCTTAGAAGTGTACTAAAAATGTAGAGAAAGAAGAGCACAAATGAAAGAAAAACAGAATTTTATTGAAAATCCAGAATCAAGATAATAAATGGAATTGAAAAATTTAAAAACAGGAATGAACGCTGCAAAAACGATTTTACCAAAAAAAGCTGTTTTGCACAAAAAATATTTATTTAAGTAGTTTTCTTCGTCGCTATACTTGTTGAAACTTTTGAAGTTGCTCGTTTTTTCGAATCTCCTTCTGGAGATGAGGCCTTACCTTTTCTTGATTTTTTTATTGCTGTTAAAGTCGCAGGTTTCTTCAGTTCTTTCTTTTTTGAATCTTGATTTGAAGATGAAGCTACAGAGCTCTTCGGTTTAGGTTTTGACGATAAAGCCTTTGGTTCCATCGATGCCACTTTGGTGGCATCCTTTTCTTCGTTATCTGTACAAGACAAGTCCACTGTAATAGACAAGTCCACTGTAAAAATATTTTCATCCACTTCCATTTGATCTTCAGCTTGAAACAATGCTTGTAGTTCGTCCTCGTAATTGATTACAACATCATCGAAAGAATCATAATCATTCTCTTCGTTTTCACAGAAATATGTTTGAAAACCCTCGCTAAATTCTTCGTCGACAGACATTATTCACAAGTGACACACGTCAGATTTCTGGAATATTTTTGTAAAGCAGATGTTAAACAATTAAAAAAGTCCAAAATTGAAAATATTCAAATATTAGAACAGAAGTTATGGTAAGTCAAATTTGATTTGGTAATTTTTTTTTTCGGGACAACGCTGGGTCAGAAACTGGTTTGTGCTTTGCATTGAAAAAATCATCGCTCTTTATATACACACACGAACGTATCTCATTTACGCTCTTTTGCATTTTTTTTGGTTGCCTTTTTGGCATAACTGTTCATAATGCAAAAGAAAAACTACAAAGAAACTGAAGAAATGCATTGTTTATCTTTAACAGCTAATTTTTCGAAATTTTGTTTTTGAGTCATAGGCCACCTTTTCATAGACCGGGTCACATATATAGTGTAATGCGCACGGTACCATGACAGTCAGCGTTGGCGATACTGCCGTTGCCAATGATGGCGTAGCTTTGGACCGCATATTGGTCATAAGAGTTAAGCTCAAATGCTAATGGAACGCGTGTGTAAAAGAAAAATAGCTGAAAGATTGATGATTCTCTTATGGACGGTAGAGGGGGAACAGGTGTATACTAAGCTGAGCTGAACTTGTCCTGTAGTACGGGGGAATAAGTCTCCGTTTATCAAGCAGAATTGCTTTGGTTATTGCATGCCTTGGATCATCTGCTAGAAAGTTGGGTGCATGAATGAAAAGTTCTCATTGGACTTGATAAGCAGTTGGTTAAAAAATACATGGGGCAAGTGAACATGTACTTCAATCTAATTCTGGTATGTGTTTAACACTTAAGAAATGTGCTTCGGTTAAGGATATATAACGTCGATGTTAGTTAAAGGACACATAGTTACAGCTGGGTATGAGGCATAAGACCAACATATAAAGAGGATCTGCTGTGCATTTGTGTGCAGGGGATCGAATGGTGCTCAAAGAGCCAGTAAGGTGCTCAGCAATAATAGAGGTATATTAAGCTGCGTTAGTGACAAATCATGGAAACTTGAAGCATCATCTAGCCATGAGACTATGCCTGCAAGACGCTTTTAAACACTTTACTAATTTTTAATTTTTAAAAATTTTTTTGTGAACAATTGAACTTTTTATGTCAAATAATTTATAAGTTTTATTATTCTGTGTGTAACAAGGTATATTTATTTTACTATGTAGTGGCATCCCTACAACAAATACAACAATACAAGAACAACATGACATTTTGTTGTTGCTTTGTAGTTCGAAATGTCAAAAAACATATAAGAAAAATGAGAAGGCGTGTATGTGTTTTATTGCTTTCTCACTTCTATACTATAAAATTTCTGAACACAAGTTTTGACATGTCGAACTACTAAATCAGCTGAGCGGTCGACACTACCTAGTAAGATAAATATATGCCTTGGTTTGTAATGTTTAAAAAATAAAGAAGTTTTTTATATAAAAGAATTAAAATAAGTGGTAATAAATTTAAATCTTCAAACGTACAGTGTACGTAGACGTCCAGGACAGATACATATGTGGGTACCATGGGGGATCTAAGCTTCGAAGAAATGCTATCAATTAGTAGAGACTCCGTGATGAGAAAGAAGGTCGACAGTTACCAATGGACAGTTACTAGTCGACATTTTAAAATCACTAAAGTCAAGAGTAAAGGCTTGTGGTAGCACGTGACGCAATGAAAGTAATTTTGCGCAAATTACAACTTGGTTGCCTATAATCATTGAGGACGGAAGGGGGTCCAAAAGAGATCAATTAAGAAAGCGGTCTGCTTCGATATCCCTATATTATTAAATATATTTTATTCATCTGCCTATTGCGGTTTAAAAATAAAAGCCATATGAATGTCAAAATTACGCCTTTAATAGGTTTTTCAACTGTATGACAATAGCGGTTCAAAAACTTCAATAAACCCTTGTATAAATGGGACCAATTTCTACGTATAAACTTAAAACAAAAAAAATATCGATTTAGAAATGACGGAAGGACTTTAGTGCTGGCAAAGTGTTGAGTAGTGGGTACCGATTACACAAAAGTAGTTAATCGATACTTTTACGGTAGTATTTTTAGAAATAAATTTATAAAAATATTTGACAACTACGACGATAAATTGCCTCTGCTAGTATGTAAACGGAAGTATTGAGTACTATTGAGTACCCAAATGAAAAGTATTGAGTTGTATTGAGTTGAGTAATTAAAAGTAGTAGAAATTGCCAACACTAAATGACTTATAGAAAGGAGGAAGAAAGGTTGTAAGTCCCTAATAAATCAAAAACTATAAAAAATATTTATTATGACTTATTAGTACGTTTTGTTATTTCTGAAACATATTAAAATATTTTTTTTATGTCGTCTACAATTTTAGGCAAAGATCATAAGTTATGGTGCAATAAGGATCTCCATTGACCGTAACTCGAACTCCAGCTTCAATTTTAAAAAATATGGGTCAACGTATAAACTGTGCGGATGTAATGGAGCCTGTGGGGTTTGTGATAAATTTGTTTTACTTCATATGCGCTTTTTATGGCGCCATTCAAGGTCGTCTTAAAGTTGGTCGATTTAACAACTGCTTTTCAAAGTAAATCTGGATAATTTGGTAGCGTTGTTCAAGCGTCAGTCTATTTTTCAGAGTATACGCTCATAAATGTCAAAAAGTGATAGTTCATTTCCCAGTAGCTCTCTCGTAAGTTCCGTCGGACTTAATATTTTATAAATAATTTAAAAATGCAATGTGGTTCTAATCATTTAACCCGAAAACTTATATTTTTTTTAAGAAACTTTAAAATACTGTTGCATTAACCAAAAAAATTGCATAAGCCAAAAAAATTAAATAGATATGGCCTATTTAAAGCAGAATTATAAGTGGTTCTATTCATCTGATCTAGAGTGTGTACCAATTAACAAAACTTGTTACTTAAATCTAGTCACTTTTTGTTGTAAAAATAGTGTTTTTAATTCTATAACAATTTGCCAACAACAAAAATTATACGCTAACAACAGTCCTTGTTGCTTTAAAAGTTTACTTTGTTAATAAATGAAGATGTACAATTTACTAAAGACACAAACTTTTATGTAACCAGGTAACCAGATAATTTATGTAAATGTTAATTAAAACCTAAACGACAGTTACAAGGCTGCAAAAAGATGAAGGTGTTAGAAAGATAAAGTTTGAAGAAAAACTATAAGCAACAACAAAAATAACATTATTATTTAACGAATCTGCAAACACAACAACAATATAATAAATAACTTCAACGTAGACCACCCAAAAACTTTTTGACAAGACAGCAACGAGATAACTTCTTTTAAAAATGTTAATGGTTTCCAAACGTAGTGTAGATTAAAACTTATTAGAAATTACGTCGTGAAAATTTTGTGCTTGTTTAGAGTTAGTATGATTATAGACATAGAAGAATAGGAAAAGGATGGTTAAGGAACCGAAGCTCTTAAATTTCTTGTCTATTTATCTAAAGGGTGTTTTTTACAGAGGTATAGAACTTTAAATTGGCATTACTTTTCAATATGACGACCGATTTAAGAGCTGTCAAGTGATTTATTCTCAGTTTGGTTTGGCAATTCTTCATGAATAGACTCACCCCTGAACAGTAGATTCGTCGAATGGGCCCAAAACGAGATTATTCCCTATTCCCTATTTTCATAAGCGAATTTTGTTTAGCGATGAAGCGCACTTCTGGTTGATTGGCTACGTCAACAAACAAAACTGCCGCATTTGGAGTGAAGGTAATCTTCAAGTGTATGTCGAAACACCGTTACATCTAGAAAAACTGACTGTTTGGTGCGCTTTATGGGCTGGTGGAATCATTAGTCCGTACTTTTTCAAAAACGATGGTGGCCAGAAGGTTACAGTCAATGGTGATCGGTATAGAGCCATGATTACTAACTTTTTCATTCCTGAATTGAATAACCATGATGTCCAGGAGATGTGGTTTCAACAAGACGGCGCAACATGTCATACAGCTCGTGCCACAATAGATTTATTGAAAGACACGTTTGGTGACCGCCTAATTTTACGTTTTGGACCTGTGAATTGGCCTCCAAAATCTTGCGCTTTAACACCGCTAGACTATTTTCTGTGGGGCTATGTAAAGTCATTGGCCTATGCGGATAAGCCACAAACGCTTGACCATTTGGAAGACAACAGTCGCCGTGTTATTGCCGATATACGGCCACAAATGGTGGAAAAAGTCATCGAAAATTGGACGTCCAGATTGGACTACATCCGCGTCAGCCGTGGCGGTCATATGCCAGAAATCATATTTAAAATGTAATGCCACAATATTATCTTTCGGATAAATAAAAATCATGTCAATCGAATAATCCATCGTTGTTTTGATGCAACTTAAAGTTCTATACCTCTATAAAAAACACCATTTATATGAAGCACAAAATGTGTTTGTTTTTTTGTTTGTTGGAAAGTTATAGCGGAAACAAGACAAACACGCAGAAATAACTGATAAATGATCAGTTTTTTTTTTTGTTTTTCAGATTTTTTATACATACGAGTAAATACTTTTTGTCATTTTTTTTTAATGTACTGCCATTAACACTCCTTTTATTTTATTGTTATTATTATTTTCTGCATTTTGAGTCGTTCGTTAACTTCAAATCATTCAATGTCAATGGCACATGATTGTTCTTTGCATATGCTCCATTGAGAATTCTATTAGTTACATGCGAATATAAATTTTTGTTTATTAATGTTTGTTAATGTTAGATTTCAAACACCAAATATGTTTAACTACTGCTGCTGAGGATTTCATTTGTTATGTTTTTTTTTTTTTTTTTTTTTTGTAACCCAAACACGTTTTTGTTAAATCATTCATTTATTCAACTTTTTATTCTTGTTTGATGTATTTACTCGTATATGCTTATACCAATACGCTACCCTTTCAGTATTTTGACAGGACTCTGACGTTGTTTTTCTCATTTGTTTTCTTGAAATGTCATGTCAATGTGTTGACGTTAACAGCAACTAACTTTGTGTGGGCATGTGTTTGTTAAAAATTTTTGTATTTGGCAGGTCTGAACTAAACATCTGTGTGTAGAAAAAGAATTTAATATCGGCCTGTAGTGACTTCCAAACAATAAGTTTCAAAAATAATATTTTAGAACAAAAAAAGCAATAAAAAATATTTTTATATTATTTGTTAAACTAGCGATACCCGGTGTGGTTCGCCATCCCTATCGACAGCATTTGTAAATAAAAGTATGGCCAAGTTTTAATTCGAAAACACACGTTGTTCTCAGAGTATAACATTTTAACGCTCTACCTATCTTAGTCTTAGCGAGGTCGACGTCCATTATTCAAATAGTTTTAGCTCGTCTAAGCACAAAAATACGGGGGTTACTCGTATATTATTTTAAAACTCTGCCTATTATATTTCTCAATGGTATATAAGGATAAATATTTATTTTTTTTGCGAAGCATCAAACGAACTGTTTCAATTTAGACAATATTTATATATTTATTTCCTATAGTTTTCTATAGATAGGCTTTCAAGGTCAATTTTTTGTGTAAATAAAAAGACCATTTATTTAACAGTTATTCCGACGTTTCGTTGGCAGTTTTTTCCAACATCACCAGGGAAATTTTTATTAAATCTGGCAACATTACATATATTCTTTTTCGTCAAGTTTACATTATTCTAAATTTTATCACATTTTTATAAAAGTGGGATATCACTACACAAAACTTAAATTAATCAAAAATAAATGTAAAGTTAACTTAAAAATAAAATATCACAGTAAATATATTCTTATTTGATCACAGTTGCTTTTATTACTAAACTATTGCTATGGTGTAGTTAGCATTTGTATTGTCTTTATCCTCTTTTGTATTTATTGCACTTTTTGATTTTTGTTGAATTCTCAAGATTTCCAACGTATATCTCTTATTTTCCATTTTCTCTTTATCTAGAATTTTAACTGCGTCAAAGTTTGGTAAGTGTCCGTTTTCTATGCAGTGTTGTGCAAGAGCTGTCGAATGTTTTCCTTTTTTAACCGACTTCAAAAAAGAAGGAGGTTATCAATTCGTCTGTGTGTTGCTTTTTTTTTTTTTTTTTTTTTTGTATGTTTGTGCCTTCATAACTCGGTCATTTCTGAACCGATTTTAAAAATTTTTGCGCCATTAGAAAGGTTATGGCTACAGATTGGTCCCATTTTAAAAACAGTTTAAAAGTTTAAAAATTAAAGGGTGTCCCCATACAACATACATGTTTTTTACGTGTATTATGAACTTTATAGGTCACCCATTTAAAATTAGAAAAAAGTGCGTATCACTATAGCTCCCAATAACAAAATGTAATTAAAAAATAAAATTAAAAATTAAAGGGTGACCCCATAGGTGAAGTAATTTCACCATTATGGTCCTATCTTCTGAACCGTTATAGACAAACACTTGAAAGTTGCACATAATGTTCGTTACTATGTCTGTTATAATAAGTATAAATATTTAAAATTAGAAATTAAAGGGTGTCCCATTAGTTGGTTTATTTTGATATATATATGGCAAAACTTTTGAACCGTTATAGACAGACATTTGAAATTTACAAAGAACTTGTATTGCTAAGTCCGCTAAAATAACAAGTGTAAAATATGAATTTGGAAATTAAAGGGTGTCCCAATAGTTAATGTAAAAGTAATATATAGGGCCAAACTTTTCAACTGTTATAGATAGACAGTTGAAATGTACAAAGAACCTATATTGCATAGTCCGCTATTACAACAAGTATAAAATTTGGATAAATTAAAGGGTGTCCCTATTATTGATGTAATTTGAACATTATGTCCTCATCTTTGGAACCGTTATAGACAAACACTTGAAAAATAGACAGAATGTTCACTACTATATCTGGTATAACAACAAGTATAAATATTTAAAATTGGAAACTAAAGGGCGTCCCAATTGTTGATGTAATTTGATGTATATGGACACAAAGTTAAATTTTACAAAGAATCTGTATGACAAAGTTCTCTTTAACAAGTATTTATATTAAAATTTGAATTTAAAGGGTGTCCCCATAGGTGACGTCATTTGATATATATGACCCTATCTTTTAAATAGTTATTGACAAACACTTAACAATTAGACAGAATGTCCATTACTATGTGTGTTAAAATAAGAATAAATATTTAAAATTATAAATTACAGGGTGTCGCAATAGTTTATGTAATTTGATGTATATGACCAAACTTTAAAACCGTTACAAACAGACGGTTGAAATTTACAATGAACCTGTATTGCTACGAACGCTATAACTAGTAAAAAATTTGAATCCGTAAATTACAGGGTGTCGCAATAGTTACCGTCTTAAAGAAACATGATTTTAAGTTTGTCTGTTTTGAAGTCGGTTTTTTTTTGCAAGAATTATTTTAATATCAGCTTTATGTTCATCAATTCTTACGCCTAAATTTCTCTTCGTCGTACCAAATAAACTTTTTCACACTGCTCATTCGGTTTGCCATCACATTTATTGGTATACAACATCACTTTGTTCTCTACATTCTATCTTTGTTTTTGTTTTTGTAAATAAATGTTGTAATGTCTTGCTTGATCGATATGTAAGTATAACTTCTTTGTCTCTTATTACCTCTCTTATTTTTCTGTTCTCAGTTAATTTTGGAATAAATGGTAGACTATAATATTTTTTGGGCTTGCCAGATGTTTTGTCCGTTTCTTTTTCCCGTAGATTTGTTTTATTTGTTGCTCTTTCTATCAGCGAATTTATTAGTGTCATTGGAAAACTGTTTTTCATTAATACATCTTTTAGTTTTAAAATATTTTCTGTTTTAAATTGTTCATTACTTATTTTCATAACTTTGTCAATTAGATTCGTTGCAGTGTTAATTTTCTGGTACATGGGTTGTGTTGAATTAAAGTTAATTAAGCGTCCCGAGGCTATTGGTTTCATATACCAATTAGTGCAAATTTTCTTGTCCTCTCTTGATATTTTCATATCTAGGTATGGAATTTCCTTGTCCTTTTCTCGTTCGATTGTGAATTTGAGTTTGTTGTGGTAATTGTTAAATGTTGTCTGTATTATTTCTTCGTCCTGATGTTTAATTATAGCAAATAAATCGTCTACATATTTTACAATTACCTTCATGTGAATATTTTTCTCTTTAAGATCGTCAATACTCTGCTTGAGTAAACTGTCTAGGACAATATCTGCTATAGTCGGGGATAGTGGATTGCCCATTGGCATACCATATATTTGATGGTAAATCGTGTTTCCATACATAAAATAATTTTTTTCAATTAGGCAAAACTTAAGTATTCTCAGGAATTGTGTCCTTGGTATTTTGGTGTGCTCTTTTAACATGTCCCATTTTTTCGTAATATTGCTTATAGCTAGGTGTGTAGGGATATTTGTAAATAATGATACCACGTCTAGTTATTGAGTCTAGCTTTTCCTTTAGTTCTACCGAGTTTTTGATATTATATTCTTCGGATATTATATTTTTCAAAATATCTCCAATATATTTCGATAATTTGTAGCAAGGTACTCCTACCGACGACGATATTGTTCGAAATGGTGTGTCATGCTTGTGAATTTTTGGAAGCCCGTAAAGTCTGGGAGCTGTTGCCACGTTCGATGTTAATTTAATTTTTTCCATTTTACTTATATATTCCTTCTTATATAGGTCCATTATGAGTGTGTTATTTGTTTTCTGTAACTTTGTTGTTGGGTCTATCCGTAGTTTCTTGTATGAATTTTTGTTCGATTAATGAAATGGTAAGCGATAAAGAGATGAATCTTTTTTATTTACATATTTATACATAGAGAAGTTGATTAAGTAGTAATGTCATTTTCCAAGGCATTAGACGAGATGGAAATTTTGGGATTGCAATTTAGCAACATCAGATCATTCCTTTGGAGGCTGCAGGCAAAAAATCACGCCCATCTAAATTTTTCACGTATTTAAATTTTGTTTCGGTTTAAATGATTCTGATTTGGTTTTTTTTGTTAAATAAATATTAGACCGCTACAGGTACAACGCAAGAAGTGCATATAGATCTCAGGGGATCAGTAACCCTTTGCAATACATATAGAAGTAGTCAATTAACCCCCAGGGTGCCCACTGGTAACCTGGAGCAGTCAATAAGTCTATTGGGTAGCTTATTATAAAGAAATGTTTTTTTAAGGATTTTTTTGCTTTAGTCATTTTAACGCAATGAAGATTGCAAAAGTTCCATAGGTACACGAATATAGTTTTGGGCTTTTTGTGGGAGGTACTTTTTAGGAGGTAGACTTTAAAAATATGTATAAAAAATGTTGTGACATGTGTGTAGGTTATCTCTTTTAGTTTGGAAGGAAATTGGCTATTTTTTTTTTTTTTAATTTTGGCCTACTCTAACTTAGTTTTTTTTGCCATGGTGTACTTATTAATCAACGGATTATTATTTTAAAACATTGGCTGTATTCTTGATAAAATTTAGAATAAACTTGTTTCAAGTTTTGTTTTGATAGAGCTTTTCGTTAAAAAGTTACAAACTTATGAATTGGGAAAACGTAAAAAATACCGTTTTTTCAGGATTTTACCCCAAAAGGTGTTATTCTTTTTTTGCTTGCGTAATTTAAACTTACTTCGCTACTAGCAAATTTTTTAAACCACTTTAAAGACAACCTATAGCAAATACTAACAAAAGTAAAATTAAGTCAACAATTATAACGGTTTTCCCTCCAGCCTTATCCAAACCTAGCCAATTTTAAAATAAAATTTTTAATTATCGTTGAATTTCTTGGAGTGCAAAGCACCGAGGAAAAAAACGTAAAAGTCTTTTTTAAACCTCAATTGCTGGCTACATACTCCCAAAAGAATTTGACAGCCCCGTAATTAGTAAAGGTAGGGTAGACACTTTTGTAAAAAAGAATAATTTTTGGGACATTCTTGCTCGTTCTGGGAATTTATACATTAAGATAAAAAAAAAATCAAATTTTCTCTCACCATTTGATTAAAAATGCTTTCATCTATTTATTTTCAAAATTTTGTTATACCACCTTAACGTGATTTTTTCAGTTTTTATGGTAAATATCATTAAAAAAAATCGGGAGCAAAATAATTATTATCATATTTTTAATTTAGAAGTCAAGAGCTTTCCTCCGATACCACATACATGTATATCGAGCATATATTTAAGCTACAGGAGGTTCCTAAACAGAGCCTCCTCATGATTTTTTTTTCTCATTTTCTCGCAGCTCCACTCAGAAACACCACTGCTTTGCCTCTGTGAAATTTCATTAAGATACCTTCAGTGGTTCATGAGATACCGAAATATGTCCAAAATAAATCGACTTCAAACCACTGTGCGTCGTTGTGTTGTTTTCATAAACTAATTGTTGGATAATCGAGTGGTGGTTTCTAGAATTTTGAACGCAAAACTGTTCTCTAATATGTGAAAAATTCTTGTATTGCTTCTTTGCTAAAACATAATTTGTTTTATGGCACTAATGTGCTGGAAAAAGTTTTTTGACACTTTCGAAGATTTTTCTTTAAAAAAATTAAGATTTCAAACACGAACCGCAAAAGTTTATGACATTATATTTTATATGTTTAACGATGTGCTTGATACAAACGATGTAACGCACGAAAAAACTTTTTATAATATTTTTTTTCTTTTTTGCTCCTTATTTCCACAATTTGTCTTAGCCTTTGTATGGTGTTTTGGGTTTTATGATTTATGTTTCATTTTTTATATCAATAAATGAATTATGTGGTGTTGTTATAGAATTTTAAATATTTTCTAAATATTTACACTTGGGGTCGTTTGTGTTGGGCTAAAATTACTACTTACTTTTTATCACATATATATGTACATATATATTTCTGGGTTTATATTAAATCCTAATTAGGATTTTTTAAACAATTAATTTATACACTCCTACTTAAAAATTGTAAAACTAATTTCATAAAAAATAAAGTAGCTTCTTAGAATTCTTCTTAATTTTTAGGCTGAAGTTATAGCTACTTTTTGTTAGTTTAAATACAAGTTTTCGAAGCATTTAACTAGCCCCCATACTATTTCTTGTTCCTTTACAAGGGCTTCTATCATTACTCTATCTAGCTCAATGCTGAAGAGTAACCGAGACATGAAACAACCTGGACGCTTGACTTGATTAGATTGCTAGGAAAGTATTTGCAAGCAAAAGCAGATAAGACTAACTTCGTGTGGTAGTGCTTTATCAAAATCAGTCAACATCAGATACAATGTTTACTCCCATTCAACTATACAGTTTTGTAAAATTTATATAAAGTTTTATTTTCATTTTAACTACTGAATAAATTAAATTAATAATTAATTATTTATTTAATATTATGCTAATTACCCATAACGCTTTTTAATATAAATGCAATTTATTTGTTGGGGGAAAAGAGCTAGTTCCTATACGTACATATTTGACTGGTTGCTCAGGCCAGATCATCAGGAAACCTTTTTCCTAATTTTAGAGAAGCCAAAAATACTCTATAAGTAATAAAATTCTACAAAACACAATGAGAAGTATGCATGTTAATAGAATAATATTACAGAATATTAAAGCTTCAACAAAACACCCACAAACAAACCACTTTTATATCTTTCCTTACTGTCCTTCTACAATTGGATGGTTTTTTGCCATCACTGAATGCAGACGTAAGGTGTGATGAAGAGCATACACAAGTTAATTTTGTTCTCGCATAAAATCCCAAAAATTTTATTAAAATTAAATTAATAATTTTTTAGGTAAAGATCTTTATTATAATGAGATAAATAAATAATGGGTGATTTTTTTGAGGTTAGGATTTTCATGCATTAGTATTTGACAGATCACGTGAGATTTCAGACATGGTGCCAAAGAGAAAGATGCTCAGTATGCTTTGACATTTCATCATGAATAGACTTACTAACGAGCAACGCTTGCAAATCATTGAATTTTATTACCAAAATCAGTGTTCGGTTCGAAATGTTCAAATGTGACAAATTTTGTTCAGCGATGAGACTCATTTCTGGTTGAATGGCTACGTAAATAAGCAAAATTGCCGCATTTGGAGTGAAGAGCAACCAGAAGCCGTTCAAGAACTGCCCATGCATCCCGAAAAATGCACTGTTTGGTGTGGTTTGTACGCTGGTGGAATCATTGGACCGTATTTTTTCAAAGATGCTGTTGGACGCAACGTTACGGTGAATGGCGATCGCTATCGTTCGATGCTAACAAACTTTTTGTTGCCAAAAATGGAACAACTGAACTTGGTTGACATGTGGTTTCAACAAGATGGCGCTACATGCCACACAGCTCGCGATTCTATGGCCATTTTGAGGGAAAACTTCGGAGAACAATTCATCTCAAGAAATGGACCGGTAAGTTGGCCACCAAGATCATGCGATTTGACGCCTTTAGACTATTTTTTGTGGGGCTACGTCAAGTCTAAAGTCTACAGAAATAAGCCAGCAACTATTCCAGCTTTGGAAGACAACATTTTCGAAGAAATTCGGGCTATTCCGGCCGAAATGCTCGAAAAAGTTGCCCAAAATTGGACTTTCCGAATGGACCACCTAAGACGCAGCCGCGGTCAACATTTAAATGAAATTATCTTCAAAAAGTAAATGTCATGGACCAATCTAACGTTTCAAATAAAGAACCGATGAGATTTTGCAAATTTTATGCCTTTTTTTTAAAAAAAAAGTTCTCAAGCTCTTAAAAAATCACTCGTTATTAGATACTGGAAATAGAATAATAAAGAAATAGAATACGAAAAATTTTTAATGTATTTTATAGGCTGTGAGGTTGGCTAGAAACTATAATACACACACAACGAAAACTACTAAGCTAGCAGTTGTTATTTATTTTACTCTCTTTATATATATTTTCTTTACTTATAACCAAAGGCCCCCAACCAGAGAAAGCTGTTTAAACTAGTTAACATGAGAATGTATTGGTGTTTTGCACTGATAAAAAATAACTTTGTTTAACATTAGTAAATACAAAAGCGTTTAATTTTGAATAAGTTAACCAAATTTTAGTTAAAGTTTTTTGTTAAGATAGAGTTAAAAAGTAGCAAAAAATGGTAGCATATGAATATTGTATGGTTGTTTTCATAAATTCCATACAAAAGGTTTTTGTACAATATTAAGTTAATGTTTAAGTAAATTAGTTTTCTTATGATTCTTAGAATTAAGAAAGTCTTGAATTGTAACACATGTATGTGTATGTTGTGAAAATTCCGTACAAGCGATCTAACATATTCTTTAACAATGGTAATAGGTAGAAAAATCACACAATACAATAATGCTTGTTTAGAAATGCCCATTACTCACATAAGATCCTTTTATGTAAAGTTTTTTTTTCAACCATAATTACGTTAATTTATTTTTCATTCTGAACTATAAAACTAATTTCGTATTTTCCAATTTAATAAGATGCAAATAAACTATTCATGCATGCGTACCCGTATATCATTTTTTGTGAAAATAAAACAAATAAATGAAACGATTATTGCTTTAAAGTTGTTAAATGAAAGCGTGATTTATATTAATCTAATACAAAAAATTATAAATAATATTTTTTATATAAAATGCATTGCATGTTAACAAAAGCATTTTTAATGACAAAACTAAAATTTCTGTCCTCCATTATACCATTTTGTTTGCTGGTTTATTTTGAAATTAAATCAAAGCTGTAAAAACAATAAATCTGAAAAAAAAAATCAGTAAGCATCCGCATATGTTCACTCGTTAACACTCAATTAACGACTGAAATAGAAGAGAACAAGCGTCGCACAGATATGTATTTTGCCAATATATCCGGATATTAGGCAAAAAATTTTGAGAAATGTAAAAATTTAAGTACGCAGCTCGACAGACAACAAAATTCTGCATCGTATAGTGAATTTTCAAGGCTTTTGCTTGACGTTTTGGGACACTGTTAAAATCAGGAAAGTTGAGTAAATCGCATACGTTTTTATTGACTTTAAACGATTTTGAGAGGTTTGCAATATATTTTTTGGTGGTTAAACGAATAAAGATTTTGTTTTGATTTTTTTTTGCGTGAAAGGATTTATTAGTAGCTACTTATGTTAGTTTTTAGAAAATTTTTCTTTTTAATTTTAATGATAAAAAATTTCGTTCAAAATTAAAAAAAGGTTTTTTTTTTTGTAAAATTTTTTGTAAAAAAAAAAGTTTAAAGCTTTTTAAGAGTGATCTCCATCGCGATCCTAAAAATGTTATATATCACTATAAAATCTGCGATCTCTACTTTTATACTGTAAAAAAAAACCTTGCGCATATTTGCGCCATTTTTTGGCGATTTTTTAAAAATTGCACCTTTTTCTGTTTTTTCTTATCTTACATAGGTAAATACGAGTAAGAAACATTATTATATTCATAAAATGTTCTGGTTTTTAATAACTAAAGGTAGATGTTTTTGATTTAAATCATTACATCTAACACTGTTATTACCTGTACAAAAAACAATTTAAATATCAAAAGAGATATAGACGTAGATGCCCTTTCTTTCGGACTATCTACTTTACATGCCAGAATTCGTCTATTTGAGAGGATATTACACCTGTCATATAAACTAACAGTGAAAAAATGGCAAATAAAATCTGATGCGGACAAAGCCATTATTAACGCGAGGAAAAAAATATCCAAGAAAAATTTAGAAGTGAATTAGGGCTAATAGTGGGTGTACCGAAAGCTGGAATTGGAAATACCAACGAAGGTAACACTAGCAGAAGATTTTTTTTCAAACCCTAATTAGCTGCAGAAGTAACTGGAATTGAGTTTGATTTTATATACCGAATCAAGGTTATTATTGAAGTAATATAAAGTGGTCACAAAATCCAAATGCACGAGTTTGCCGATTATTGCTTAGATACTGCAAAACTTTACTTTTCTCTAAATGAGTGGCATCCTATGACACCTACAATGAACAAGATTTTAATATATGGTGCAACTGTTATGAATGAGGCATTGTTGCCTATTAGACTGTTATCAGAAGCAGCGTCTGAGGCACTGAACAGACATTTCCGGCTGAGTCACGAAACAAACATTTCCGGGCTTACAGGCAGAATTTTTCTAGAGAGTTTTCAAGGGTTCAGTGTAACATAGATATTATTCATAGGCTTTTGCTAAGTTCTGACCCACTCTTTGCTAGACCCACTCCAAAAAAAGTTCATTACCTTTTACGAAAGAAGCAATTTTTTTCATGCTTCCACCTGTACTTAACGCTGAAAAGGACTCAGATTCGGAAGAGGTCTTTGAAGAATCAGACGAAGAAGGACCACGGCACTCATCATCATCTTAGCGCAAAGGAGAAGTTGTTCTAAATAAATTAATTGTTATAATTTTAAATAAAATTTATCGTTACAATCATAAATAAGTTATTACTATGAATAAATTAATTATTTTCCGATAAGTAAAATACTATTAAGTAACAAATTACAAAAAAAAAAAAATTAATAATATTCTTGGGAGGCGGGAATTGGTTAGGAAAGCTTAAAAATAAATATATTTAGGAAATTGGCAAAAAAATAAATTTTTTTTTCACAGGGACGTTTTGGGGGTGGGATTGGAGTAATACCTCCCCATGCCCATAAAAATAAATTTTTATGGTTTTAAGAAGTAAAAAATCTATTTCTTTGAATATTGCATTATTTTTCCAAATAATAATTTATTTCATCGCCCTCAAAAGAGGCGGGGCTAAAAATGGCATTTAAGAATCTCTCGAGTCCAACTTTAAGTGTTTGAACATTCTTTGACCTTAAAAGTTGTAATTGCTAAACAAAATGACGGAAAAATTAAAAAAACTTGAATTTTTTAGAGGTAGGATTAGTTCTTCCAAGGGGAACTTTTTTCTCCTTGCTCCGATTTTTCCTATTTTCTAGCTTTGACAGCCTATGACCATAACAGATTTTTCTACATAGTTTCATTAACCTAGGGGCACCCAGTAATAAAAAACCGACGCGTCGGTGTGAGTTTTTTTATTGTTTTTGTAGCACAATTGTGCATTGAAAATGAAGATTTGAATACCACTGTTGTAGAGAGATAAAAAGAATGCTAAAGAAGATTGTAGCGATCCAGCATATGCATTATATTCTGCTAGTACCTAATTTCTTTTTATCTCTTTGTAATAAAGAATTTAAATCCGAAATATTATTAATTCAAGTCAT
The DNA here is from genome assembly GCA_949628195.1 of Phasia obesa. Taxonomy (NCBI): domain Eukaryota; kingdom Metazoa; phylum Arthropoda; class Insecta; order Diptera; family Tachinidae; genus Phasia; species Phasia obesa. The sequence continues at coordinate 25,344,434 of OX451218.1, read as the reverse complement.
GTTAAATTCTAAAATTATATATTTCTTATACTGTTTTAAAGTTTTTGTCATCATCATTGTTACAAAGTATGTTCATTTTATTAAAAAACATGTTATCTAAATAAATACTGAAGCTAATATTAGCATACTTTACTTGGTCTGCAAAATGCTTGCGTGCTTATTCTAGTTTAGAAAACTCTTTTATTTGCTTCACTCTTGACATAAGTAAATATTACGGAACGGTATTACAAAAGGTTTAAAGCCTTAGCAACTAAAATTAAAAATAAATTGGTTTCAGCAGAAACTTTAAGGAATATAGAAAAGCTAAATATTTACTTATAAAAATATATGTATTGAAAAGTTTTTCTATAAATATTTGATAAACTTCGACGGAGTAAGAAATTTGTCGACAAAAATTCAATTGTGTGGGTCATAGTTTTAAAGTTTGCCAACATTAGATGTTTATCTAAAACTATATATATGTACCTGTTTTGATTGAATGTAAACATTAGGGCGGGCCAATTTAAGATACAAATTCATATAACTGTTGCCGCTATTGCAACAAGTATTAAAACTAATAGGGTGTTCCGATAGAGATGTGTTATTCAGGAATATGTGCCTATTTCGTGAACTGTAGGAGGCATAGACTAAAGATTTAAAAACAGTGATTAAAACTTAGTTCGCTATATAAACAAGTATGAAGAAATCGACCTAAAAATTATAGGGTGTTCCGATAGTGACGTGATTTGCATGTATATGTCCTAATTCTATAATAGGTAGACTCTTGAAATTTTCACAACAGGTGTAAACCTGTGGCCGCTATAGCAACAAATGCTAAAACTTATAGGGTGTTCCGAAAATGACGTGCTTTTTACGATTATGTCTTTATTTCTTGAGCTGTAGGAGGCCACCACTTAAAATTTTCAGACAGTAATTAAAACTATGTTCGCTTTATAAACAAGTATACAAATTTGGACCTAAATATTAAAGGGTGTTCCGATAGTAACGTGATTTGCATGTATATGGCCTAAGGTTTGAACGATATTAGGAAGACTTTTGAAGTTTTTACGGAATGTGTTACTGTGGCCTCTATAACAAATAGTGAAAATTAAAGGGTGTTCCGGCAGTGACGTGATTTGCATGAATATGGCCTAATTTTTTAACCATAATAGGTAGACAGATAGGGTGTTACTATGACCCCTCTAAAAAACAATAAAAATTAAACGGTTTTCCGTCAGTGGCGAGATTGGCATGTATAACGCCTTATTTCTTGAACTGTAATAGGTAGACTCTTGAAATTTTGTACAGAAGATGCGTTGCTACCGTCGATATGACAATAAATAAAAATTAAAGGGTGTACCGAAAGTGACATGTTTTTCACGAATAGCGTAATAGGTAGACTCTTGATATATTTATAGAAAGGGAATTCCCATGGCCGCTATAAAAGATAATAAAATTAAAGGGTGTTCCGACAGTGACATGATTTTTTTACGTAAATAACCTTATTTTATAAACCGTAATAGGTAGACTATTGAAATGTTTACAGTAGATGTGTTACTTCGGCCGCTATAACAAATACTAAAAATTTAAGGGTGTCCATTAGTGACATGTTTTTCACGAATATTACTATAGTTTTTGAACCGGAATAGGTAGGCTCCTGATAATTTTATAGAAAGTGTATTACCTTGGCTGCTATAACTACATGTAATAGAATTTAAAGGGTGTTTTAATAATGAAGCAATTATTGCGAATATAACTTTAATTCTAAAATTAAAGGGTGCCCCATAAGACATAAAAAATTAACAACATGAATTTTTAAGTTGTACTGAACATAGTACGGAACGCTAAGTGTTTGAGTTTAACTCGGAATTGACTGATTTATTTTAATATTCAGCATGGACGTGGCACCTCCCATGCAACGTAAATATTTATAATCGTATTGCTTCGTAATATTAATAGGTAGCGCCTTGCAATTTTCAACCAGTAACCTCTAAAATAACACACATAGTTTAGAGAAACACAGACCGCTGATACAAAGTTAAAAAATATTATATTGTATTCGTACGAACTAGAGCCTTGAAACTTTGTAGTAGCAACCCCTGTGCTAATGCGCACAGACTTCCAAAATTCAGAATGAATTGGGACAGTGTGCGTGGTACCCCCATACAAAGTGAAGTGATAATCATGTGTATCTAGAGAACCACAATAGGTAGAGTTGTGAAAGTTTGTGAAAGTTACGCTCATACTAATATGCATACTCCGGAAAAATTTAGACTGGATTGGAACAATAGGCGTGGTACCTCCCATACAAAGTAAAAAATTATATCGTGTTAATATATAGTCTAGAAAAAACCAGATTGGATGAGAACATTGGGCATCGTAACTCGCACAAAAACTGAATAACTTTTCTCGTGAAACTAGGGAATTTTTTAAAAATTATAGCTATGGACCAGATCCAATAATGAATTAAAAAAAACAAACTCAACTACACTCAAAGGAATAACATGATTGAGGTCATTATAGTCTAAGAGCAGCATATTACAGTTAACATGAATGGTTGTAGTCAAACCTCATTATTAAGCATTTTAATATTTTTGTTAAATTAAACGTTTAAACGATGTAATGTCCCATCAGAACATTTTTTTTAAACAAAAACATTTTTAAACAAGAACATTTTTTTTAAACAAAAATTTTTTTTATTTATTATTTTTTTCCATGTATCATGTAATCGTCATGTATTAATGAAATCCTCATGTAGATTTCATTGCTACATTTACTAGCAAAACATAGTACTCACTTTTCTATTCTGAATAAGAATTAAATATGTATGTATATGTATAATATTCCGAAAAAAATATACATTTTGTTTACTATTTTTAATATTATTTTTTTTTTACAAAAAATTGTCCAACCCGATAAATGAAAATAAACATTATTTGATTAAATATGAATTAAATAAACATATTTTGTTTATTAATATATTATGGTTAGTAAAAAATTTATTAATATATTATGGTTGAATATTAATAAAACTTTGGTTACGGTTTGGAGCTTAGCAAACATTGTATAGTTAAAACCAACTATGTTAAATTTTTGGGTGTAGTAACTATTTAGTGATCAAAATTTAACTTATTTATCGTGACCATAGTATTGTTACAAACAACTAAAAATTGTTCATTGTAACCATACATTGTTACAGAGTACATTATGTGGTTCCCATGACCATACCATAACCATGGTTTTTCTTTGCGTGTAGCGATGAAAAAAGTACTGTTCCATTAAAGCACGGGAGAGTTACGCACGTGGGTACCCTACGGTCTGCATACGCATCCAGTAAGAGGCTAAATCTGGAAATTTTCTCCTCTTGCGACTTTTTTCTGTTTGCATATTTAAAGAATTGGCGGTGTATGGTAAGAGATTTGGGTCGAATAAAGAGGTCATTGAAACAGACGCCTATTTTGAGAAATTTAAGTTATTTCAATCTTTGGACCCAATGTATAGAGATGAAATAATATGATTTGTTTTTTTTTTTCTTCCAGATGATTTTACTTATGAATTAATAGATATGCCCACATACGTTGTGTAGGTCCTGACAATATTTTGTTCGATTTTGCTTTTTTGAAAGTGATCCACACCAAATTTCAAGACTCTTATATATAAGTACCTTATATAAAAATACCCTGGATACAATTCTAAAAATTATTGTAAAGTCTGTAAAAGGTGTTTAAAATATTTTAATAACAATGTAATTCCACAAAAAAATACAAATCAAACACAATTTGGCTGTTTGGCAGTAAGTAATTAATATTTTGTCATTATTTTCAAACACCGCCATCTATTGCGCAACAGTGTTTCAAATATCCCGCTTTCTAAAATAAAATATGCCTTAAAGTATGCAGTACCTTTCAATCGGTAAAAAACGGCGTACTTTCACTGCTTTTTCTCCACTTTATCTTGGAAATAAGATACTTTTGTGGAAAAAAGTATCCTTTATTCTATACAGGATACTAAAGTACCTCCTCACAAAATTTTGTTAAAACCCATCCGGTAGTTTTTACGTTTTATTATATGAATTTTTTTTAATTTTAGATTCTTTTAGTTCTTCCGCCTCTCAAAATTGTTTGTTGACATTTTTATAAAATAACAAAAATAAAAAACTTTATGTACAAAAAATACAAATCAAGACAAATTTATTAGGTAGCCAGACTACGGAAGGGAAATATTAATACGAAAACTTTTATTTTGTTATATGGATTGTCCAATTTACAATTTTTCCCCTTAGCACTTAGTTTAAGTTAAACTTTATATAAAAAAAATTTTTGATCTCAATATATTCTCTCCTTAGTGAGGCTAAATGAGCTTTCATACAAATCATCGTTTGCAACTTGAATTTTTTCTAAAAAGCTACTTTGTTTTAAATTCATATTTTTGCTTAAACGATTGTGCAAAGAGATACTTGGGATTTTTTCATTGGCATTGAATTTTCATTGGCATTATTTGAAATAGTTACAATGAAAAAAAGTTAAACTACCATTTAATGCTACTGATTTGTTTTTAATTACAATTGTTTTTACCAATGGTAATGGAAATGTAATGAAATCGTATAATTACTAATTATAAGTGATGAAAAAATCATTGTTCATATAAAATGATCGCAGTAGTTTTTAGTAATTTCTAGTCGGATAAATTTACAAAACTCATAAAAATTCTTTAAAATGGTGCAGATAATGCATTAATCAACTAATATTTTTATAGAAAAATCCAGAAGGTTAAAAAGTTAACAATTTGCAATGAAATAAACTAAATGCAAGAGGCAGTTAGTCCACCAGAAAACATTATGTTTATCTGACAAAACACATGTTTAATGGAACACTGCTTATGAATACCTTTTTCACTATGATTATATTTGCGTAGATTTTTCTTATAATTATATAATGGAATTTACGGTTTGCTATTGTAGATCTTTTACACCTTGTAGCTTTGGTAAATTTAAAATAACCTATGTTCACGTCTGAACAATGATGAATTTCCATCCCTGGTTCATGGTTGAGTGATGCCAAAGCTAGTAGAAGTTTTTGACGTCTATAATCAATTAACGCTTATCCTTCATCCTGGTTTTTATACTTTTCTATCGTGTGGAAGTCGGGCTCTTTGGATTAATTATTTTGTATTTTTGATTAATAATTTTGCGCCATATCGTGGGCCGAAATTGCTTAGCTTTTTTACATTTCTTTGCGCCATATCTTTGGCATTAGTTTTAAATTGTAATTATTCCAGACCGTTTTTTGATTGCTTTCGGATCGTGGTTTTTCGCGCCATTAATATTTTGTAATTTAATAATCTTTAAAATTAAATTGTAATTTTTTTGAATATTGTGATAACTTCACTGTGATTATAAATAAATCAAAGGAAAGTTAATTTGTGACTTCTCCTTTTTATCTTTGATCGAAAAAACTAAACTTCTTGTGTTTTCTTTTTTTTGCGAGAATTCTTGTGCCTAGTGCTTGTGGTTTCTTTTTTGGTGAAGATAGCCGTTTGGAAGCCATTGACCCCATATTTTTAACCTATGTATTTTGTTGTTGTTTATCAACATTTACCAAACCTACAAGACGTAAAAGGTCTACAAAGCAAACTTATGGTAACTAATCTAGGACGTATTTGAAGAATAAGCTAAACACATAGAATATGTTAAATTGTCAGTCAAAACACATCTTTGTATAACTTTTGGATCTCCTAACAACTAATTTTAAAGTTTTATGTCTACACCAGTATGGTCAACTATCATAAAATTGTGTTTTATTTATTACTTGACCAAATATCATCTATAGAAATTGAGGTAAAACTGCATGCATGATCAACAGAATACAATAGCATTGTCAATTTTGTCGATATTTTACCATTTATTTATGAACGAGTAAGACGAAAAAGTCTAGGATGCCAATAAGTTATCAAAGATTTCGTTGTTCTCTGCAGATAGTGACTTTACTACTTATGTATGAATTTTTTATTAAATAAACAACTAAGTCCATGTAGGCCTTTACTATTGTTGCATTCCTGCTAGTTTTTAAAATTTATACTACGCTTACACTTTGGTCTTATTCAAGGGGTTAAAAAGTTGTCATTAAAATTTAATTTTCAGAAATTATTTTTATTTTTTGTTTTTTATAGGAAATTATTATTTGTTTTTATAGGAAAAAATTCACATAATTTGGGAATAAAGCTGGGACTTATTTGAAAACATCAAATAAATATAACATTTTCCTCATTTTTTCACTGCAAAAAGTTGATTACAAATGTGGCCAATAATGATAATGCTTTTTTATAATTAAATCATTGGTTAACGGTAATAATTTTGCGTTTTAAATAATTACTAATGAAACCTTTTCATTAAAAAGCATTACCATTAATGAAAACAATGGTAATGAAAAAAAAATTATTAGCATTACTTACAATTCAATGCTAATGAAATTGCCAATTAATTACTTAATATAATTAACTAGTCCGATGTATGGTAAAGAGTCATTAAATTTCTCTGGCATTAGTATTTGAAATTAGAAAACTTTTTACATGCCTTTACCTATTTTTTATTATCATGAATGATATGTGCTTTTTAAATTCCCAAAACATCCTCTATTTTTATTTTTAATTTATATTTATTCTCCTACGATAGTTTTGTTATGTTATATTTTCCTTTTTTCCTTCAAAGTTTTTTTTCTTATTTCTATTTTGTTTAAATAGTTTAGATTTTTATGCTGTGGTTTCGACATTAAAGATATTTCCCAGGAAATATAAGCTACATTTTGGTGGTCATTTATCCCCTAATGTTATTGTTTTTATAGTAACATTTACTTGTGGTAAGTTTTCTTGTTACAGTAAACGAACACATTTAAAAAACTATATTTGTATGTTGGTATGTGTGGGACTTACACACAAATATTTTCTACAATACACATTTCTAAGTGACACTTTTTTTTACAAATGTTTACCCTCAAGCACAATTAAACTTGAGGTTTTAAAGCTTTTTTTTCTTGTGGCCATAAAATTCAAGTTCAGCAGCGTATATTATTTTATTTCACTGTTTATTTGATGGGATTCCTTTCCAAGTAGCCATATATGGATCTCACCCTATATGGTTCGCCCCCAAAATATTTTTACACTTCTTAGACTAACTTAGAAACGTGTGTGCTTTTAATACAAATTTCCTACAATTGATGAAAAATGTAATGAAAACTAATAAAATTTGGTGGCATTTAATAAAAACCATATTATATTCTCTGCAACAATATATATGTAGTTGTTGTTAATAGTACTTTGCTCACCATAAACAAGTTATGGTTCCAATTCTAAAAAACTTGTATTACTATTGTACATTAACGTAGAATTTATAACCATAATATATTATTAACTAGCTGTGCTCACACACGTTGTGTGCAATATTTTGTTTCATTTTACGTATTTACTTTATATAAAGGTACCCATCCCTGGATAAAATTCTAAAATTCTTAAAATTATTGTAACGCTCTGTAGAAGACAGACAAGAAATGAGTTACTCATTTCATTTTTTTAAAACAGCGCCATCTGCAGCGCAATATTGCTTAAAAAATACTGTTTTCGAAAATAAAAGATACCGTAAAGAATGCAGTACCTTTAAATCGGTTAAAATTCGGCGTATTTTTCACTGGTTTTTCTCCACTTTCTCTTGGAAATAAGATATTTTTGCGGAAAAAAATATACTATATTGGGATCTGGATACTAGGAGATCTCCTCATAAAATTTTGTTAAAATCCATCCAGTAGTTTTTACGTGATGCTAAAACATAAAAGAAAGACAGACAGGAAATGAGTTACTATTTTTTTTTTATTATGATGAGTTTGGTAAAAGCAAAATATTTGTGATGTTTTGAGTATAGTTTTTTCAGATTTTTATAACTTGTGTTTGAAATAAATCAATCAAATACGAGTCGGACGCTCACATGTAGGGCTCCGTACTACGTTCAAATATATAGTTTTAAAAGTACAAGTTTTTATTTTTATATGTCTTTTCTGGGGCATCCTTTAATTTAAAAATCTTATGTTTTTATTACTTGCTTTTTCAACATTTTTAAGAAATTGTTTGCTACGGACGAAATGATAAGCACACGTGGCAATTTTTAGCTTTTATTTTTTTACTTTTTATAACTAGGAGCATAGTGCTACATACCCTGTGTATGGGCCACCCATGTCTTATGGGGCACCCTTTAATTGGAACACCGTTCAAATTTTAGTAATTGTTGTTATAGCGTCATGGCAATAGATTTTCTATTGCCGTTCAAAAAATAAGGTCATATACGTGAAAAACATGTCAATGATTAGACACCCTTTAGTTATTAGTAATTGTTTTAGTGGATAAAGTAACATACGTACTACCTAAGAGTCTACCTATTACGGTTCAAAAAATAAGGCTTTTTATGTACAAATCATGTCGCTGTCGGAACACCCTATATTTTATTATTTATTATAGCGGGCATGGCTATTCTATGTCGAGAGTCTACCTATTGCAATTCAAAAAGAAGTCACTATATGTGAAAAACATGTCACTGTCGGACACCCTATAATTTTTTAGGGCTCCGTACCCAAAGGGTAAAAACGTAACCCTATTGTTTTCGCTACAATGTCCGTCTGACCGTCTGTCATCGCCTTTTATCTCTGGAATGTGTTGCTGTTGCCGCTATAGCAACCAATACTTAAAATTATAGAGTGTTCCAATATAGAGGTGTTATTCACGAATATAAACAAGTCGAAAAAACTAAACCTAAAAATTAAAGGGTGTTCCGATAGTGGCGTGATTTGCATGTATAAGGCCTAAGTTTTGAACCATAATAGGTAGACTCTTGAAATTTTCACAGAAAGTATAACTGTAGCAACAAATACTAACACTTATAGGGTGTTCCAAAAGTAACGTGTTATTTGCCCTTATGGCTTTATTTCTTGAGCTTTAGGAGGCAAAATTTGCATACAGTAATTTAAACTTTATTTGCGTTATAAGCAAATATACAATATTTAACCTAAAAATTAAAGGGTATTCCGATAGTGACGTGATTTGCATGTATATTGCAAAAGTTGTGAACGATAACAGGTAGACTCTTGAAATTTTTACAGGAGGTGCATTACTATAGCCACTATAACAAATAGTAAAAATTAAAGGGAGTGCCGACAGTGACGTGATTTGCATGAACATTCACAAATTTTTTAACCATAATAGATAGACTCTTGAAATTTTCACAAATGGTGTATTACTATGACCCCTATAAAAAAAATTAAAATGGGTTTTTCGACAGTTTCGACGTGTTTTGCATGTACAACGACATATTTTTTGAACCGTAATAGGTAGACTTTTCTAATTTATATAGGTGTCATGTTTTTCACGTATAGTAACGTATTTTTTTTTTAATAGTAATATGTAGACTCTTGAAATATTCATAGAAATAGAATTGCCATGGCAGCTATAACAAATAACAAAATTAAAGGGTGTTCCGACAAAGACATTATTGAACCGTAATAGGTAGACTCTTAAAATGTTTATAGTAGATGTTGTACTTCGGCCGCTGTAACAGTTACTAAAATCTAAAGGGTGTTCCATCAGCGACATGTTTTTCACGTATATTACCTTATTATTTGAACCGCAATAGGTAGGGGCATGTATATTTTTATAGAAAGTGTATTACCATGGCCGCTATAACAACAATTACTAAAATTTAAAGGCTGTTCAAAACACAATGATGCAATTTTCGCGATTATGACTTTAAGTTTAAAATTAAAAGGTAACTCATAAGACATGAAAAATTAACAACTTGAATTTTTAAAGTTGTACTAAACATGGTACGGAACCCTGCGTGTGTGATTCTAACACGCACTTGACTGATTTATTAGTAATTATCACACCTCTTGTAAAAAATTCAAGATTCTACCTTACCTTATTATCGTTTAAAACTTAGGCCATATGCAAGCAAAAAGCGTCACTATCTGAACATCCTTTAATTTTGAGGTTTAATTTTGTAACTTTTATTTACTGTCTTCAAATTTTAAGTGGTGGCCTCCTACAGTTCAAGAAATAAACACATATACGTCTCTATCGGAACACCCTATAAGTTTTATTATTTACTGCAATAGCGCCAATAATAATACTTCTGCCATGAAAATGGCAAGAGTCTACCTGTTATGGTTCCAGAGATAAAAGGCGCTGAACGACGGATAGATATTGTAGCGAAAACAATAGGGTTACGTTTTTACCCTTTGGGTACGGAACCCTAAAAATTAGAAATTAGTGGCTCTCCACTTGAGGTAATGTAATTTGATAATGTAATTTAACTACTGAACCATTATAACGAGTGATTTTTTAAGAGCTTGAGAAATTTTTTTAAAAAAAAACGCATAAAATTTGCAAAATCTCATCGGTACTTTATTTGAAACGTTAGATTGGTCCATGACATTTACTTTTTGAAGATAATTTCATTAAAATGTTGACCGCGGCTGCGTCTTAGGTGGTCCATTCGGAAAGTCCAATTTTGGGCAACTTTTTCGAGCATTTCGGCCGGAATAGCCCGAATTTCTTCGGAAATGTTGTCTTCAAAAGCTGGAATAGTTGCTGGCTTATTTCTGTAGACTTTAGACTTGACGTAGCCCCACAAAAAATAGTCTAAAGGCGTCAAATCGCATGATCTTGGTGGCCAACTTACCGGTCCATTTCTTGAGATGAATTGTTCTCCGAAGTTTTCCCGCAAAATGGCCATAGAATCGCGAGCTGTGTGGCATGTAGCGCCATCTTGTTGAAACCACATGTCAACCAAGTTCAGTTGTTCCATTTTTGGCAACAAAAAGTTTGTTAGCATCGAACGATAGCGATCGCCATTCACCGTAACGTTGCGTCCAACAGCATCTTTGAAAAAATACAGTCCAATGATTCCACCAGCGTACAAACCACACCAAACAGTGCATTTTTCGGGATGCATGGGCAGTTCTTGAACGGCTTCTGGTTGCTCTTCACTCCAAATGCGGCAATTTTGCTTATTTACGTAGCCATTCAACCAGAAATGAGCCTCATCGCTGAACAAAATTTGTCACATTTGAACATTTCGAACCGAACACTGATTTTGGTAATAAAATTCAATGATTTGCAAGCGTTGCTCGTTAGTAAGTCTATTCATGATGAAATGTCAAAGCATACTGAGCATCTTTCTCTTTGGCACCATGTCTGAAATCTCACGTGATCTGTCAAATACTAATGCATGAAAATCCTAACCTCAAAAAAATCACCCATTATATAGATTTTTGAAATTTCCACCAAACGTTTATTGCAATAACAGCAAGAAAAACAATTTAAAGTAAAGAGTTACCCAATAGTTCATGTAAATTGGTATATACTGCCTGAAATTCTGAAGCGTTACAGATCTCTATCTGATGGCCTGATCTTTCGAACCATTACACATCGATAGTTGAAGTTCACTATAACAATTATAAAAATTAGAGTGTGTCCCCATAAAAGCCGTATTTTGGTGCATTTAGCTCGTCTTTTGAACTATAGTAGTCAGACATTTCAAATTTACACAGACTGTACTTCTATACCCGCTAAAACAAAGGGTAGTAAAAAAATTAACAAATGACCCACAATAAACGCGATTGCGACGTATGTATATAGTTTATATTTTTAAGTTAACTTTTAGGCAGATTACTTCCTTTTGAATTTTTCGTTCAGATTTAATGCACGTCTGTCTGTTTTAAATTCGGTTTTTTGCAGAAATTATTTCAGACTTTAGCAGACTTCTTTACACGGCTTATTATTAGACGTTAATGGGTTAAGAAACACCAATCGATTTAGTTTCTCTGAATTTTTCATTTACTTGATCAATAGTTAAAAAATTTAATTTAAAATTTTTGATATTCTTCGTACGTAATATTTTAGGGATTGTTTTACAATGAAAAACGTCTTGCTCCTAAGTGTCGGCTCCCCTTTTCACCGACCGTTTAGCATAAGTTATAACTTTTACCTTTTTCGTAATTAAAATGTTGTTTTACTATTGGGATACCTCTTACAATAAAGAACAATATGTCCAACCAAATGAGTTTATTCCCTTATAAATAAACTCTTGTACACTTAGTACTGAAAATGTCTTTAATATTTTTTATATCCTTTTTGTTTGTTTCTTTTTAAGACCTTCCCATAAGAATGTGTTCTTAAGGGAAAAATATAATAAAAACGCAGAAACTTTAATGTTATCAACTCATAAACGATATAAAAGAAAGGAAAAATATTTCATTTACACTGGGATTTAACAAAAGTCCATCGTTTTTAAGATCTGAAATAAAGATGTGCTAATAGTTTTTTTTTATTGTTACTCTCTCGTACTTAGGTTAAATTTGAGTACTGGTTTGAAGCTTTTTTAACCGACTTCAAAAAAAAGAAGGAGGTTATCGATTCGTCTGTGTGTTGCTTATTTTTTTTTTTTTTTTGTATGTTTGTGTCTTCAGAACTCGATCATTTCTGAACCGATTTTAACAATTTTTGCGCCATTAGAAAGGTTATGGCTACAGATTGGTCCCATTTTAAAAACAGTTTAAAAGTTTAAAAATTAAAGCGTGTCCCCATACAACATACATGTTTTTTACGTGTATTATGAACTTTATAGGTCACCCATTTAAAATTAGAAAAAATGCGTATCACTATAGCTCCCAATAACAAAAATTAATTAAAAAATAAAATTAAAAATTAAAGGGTGACCCCATAGGTGACGTAATTTCACCTTTATGGTCCTATCTTTTGAACCGTTATAGACAAACACTTGAAAGTTGCACAGAATGTTCGTTACTATGTCTGTTATAATAAGTATATATATTTAAAATTAGAAATTAAAGAGTGTCCCATTAGTTGGTTTATTTTGATATACATATATATGGCCAAACTTTTGAACCGTTATAGACAGACAGTTGAAATTTACAAAGAACTTGTATTGCTAAGTCCGCTAAAAAAACAAGTGTAAAATATGAATTTGGAAATTTAAGGGCGTCCCAATAGTTAATATAAAAGTGATATATATGGCCAAACTTTTCAACTGTTATAGATAGACAGTTGAAATGTACAAAGAACCTATATTGCTTAGTCCGCTATTACAAAAAGTATAAAATTTGGATAAATTAAAGGGTGCCCCATTATTGATGTAATTTGACCATTAAGTCCTCATCTTTGGAACCGTTATAGACAAACACTTGAAAAATAGACAGAATTTTCACTACTATGTCTGGTATAACAACAAGTATAAATATTTAAAATTGGAAATTAAAGGGTGTTCCAATAGTTGATGTAATTTGATGTATATGGACACAAAGTTAAATTTTACAAAGAATCTGCATGACAAAGTTCTCTTTAACAAGTATTTATATTAAAATTTGAATTTAAAGGGTGTCCCAATAGGTGACGTCATTTGATATATATGACCTTATCTTTTAAATAGTTATTGACAAACACTTAACAATTAGACAGAATGTCCATTACTATGTGTGTTAAAGTAAGTAAAAATATTTAAAATTATAAATTACAGGGTGTCGCAATAGTTTATGTAATTTGATGTATATGACCAAACTTTTAAACCGTTACAGACAGACGGTTGAAATTTACAATGAACCTGTATTGCTACGACCGCTATAACAAATATAAAATTTGAACTCGGAAATTACAGGGTGTCGCAATAGTTAGTGTAATTTTATGTATATATCCAAACTTTTGATCCGCTGTATACAGACAGTCGTTTGGCATTGGTTTGACCTGAAAAAGCACAGAACCCTGGGGTCTTGTGCCCCTATATACTCCGGAAGTACTGCTCCCCCGGTAGAAAATCGACTGATATTTGTTTTAGATTATTGAATTCAAAAATTAGTTTTTTTATCTGAATTGACAGTTCCTCCTCGAATATAATATAATCATTGTATAAATACCGTCGTAAAGAAACATTATTTTAAGTTTGTCTGTTTTTAAGTCGGTTTTTTTGCAAGAATTATATAACTTTGCAAGAATTATACAACTTACTGCTGTGAAGCGCATTTGTAAGTTTAATATATCGGTCTCCACATCGTAAAAAGCCAAACATTTGTCCGTTAAAGTATGGTGAAAATCCGACCATCCGTACTATACCACCAAGCTTCAACATGACGCTTGAATAACTGAGCGTTATTTTCAGCAATTTTACAGAGTAACAATGCTCTAAATAAAGGTTAATTAATATTTACTTTACAAGGGACCACATACCTTCCTTTACCACCGAGCCATAACTCACTTTAATCTCAGTTTTATAGTTATATGGTTCTATGTATTTGAAAAAGTGTTTAATCCAAATGCCTCAACTGTTTTATCTGAGTTGCCATGTGTCGACAGTAGTCCGGTAGTTGTGCTAAGCTTTGAGTTTTGCTCTATTGAAAGGGCAATAACTGATTTAAAAACCCAGAAAGCGCCTGGTTTTGATAAAAACAGCAACAAGATGCTAATGAAACTGACTCTCACATATTCAATTTAGAATAGTGGTTGAAGAAATGGAGAATAAAGGTGAATAAACAAAAATTTACTCATATAACGTTCACACGCGCAGAGGCTAATGCTCCCTATTCGTATAAATAATCAAATACTTCAGTAAACATCTTGATTGATGCCTTACTTGGAAAAGCCACAAATAATAAAAGTCAACTCAATTGAATTTGAAGGATGTTAAACTTAACTGACATATTGGTAGAAATTCTACGCTCATGTTAGATCGCAAACTTCTATTGTACAATTCAATCCCCAAACCAATATGGTATTCAGTTAAATTCAGAGGAGCTAAAAGAGCATTTTGATTACATGTTAAAAAATTGAACCTTAAATGATCTAAATGAGCCATTGGTTGAAGACTAAATCGCGAAACATTATTATTTTTGTAAAGTAGGGAAAAATCCAAACATGCCACTTCCTTAAGGGGGACCCCTTGACTCACTTCCGACCTCTATTATTATAGGCAATCGAAATGTAATTTACGGCAACCTCATTGTCATATTCACGTGCTACAGCCAGCATTTAGTCCTGACTTTAGTGATTTCAAATTGTCGACTGGTAACTGTCGGGCTTATTCCTCATCAAGCGATTTCTAGTAATTGCTAGCGTTAAATGCTCAAGTCTCCCATGGCATCCACATTTAACAAGCTTCTACCAGTGGTCCTCAGTCTTATGCTATCCAAGCAAAGTCTGCAAGTATCATCTTCTTCGATTTTTATCTTGGCTAGATGATAATTGAAGCTTCTGTCACTAACGCAGTTATCCAGCTCAATGTACTTCTAGTGTATCTGAGGACCTTACTGTCCTTTCTGTGGCTCTTTGAGCACCATTTGAGCACCATTTGAGCCTACCTACACGTCGTGGTCTCCTTCCACCTTTTCATGTTTAATGAGTTCACCCATTGTAGGAACTTAGGTCCCATTATGCCATTAACCAACGCTACTCCACAGATCCTCCTTTTGCTAGTTGGTCTGCTGCACCATTCCAAGCTGTGCCTATGTGTCTCTTAACCCACATCAATGCTACCTTATTTATCGAGGCAATTTTTTTTAAGTTTTAAAACACATTCCAGCACTAGATTGGAGCACATGTTCACCTGCCTCAAGCGTTTTATAACCTACTGGTGTCAAGTGCAAGGCGAAACTTTCTTCCTTGCAGCCGACATTCCAGCAGGTGATCTAACGCATACAGCAGCCCTAGCAACTCTGTCAGGTAAACGGAGACTTACTACCCCAAACGCAGACTACAGGATAAGATCAGCTCAGCTGAGTATACACCTACTCCTGCTCTACTAATTTTTGAAAACAAAAGAAAAAACTGAAAATTTTACAGAAAAACTATTTTTAACAAAAAAAAATTAAATTCTTTGCAATACTTTGAAACACTAAAAAATACAGATAAATATATTTAAAAATGCTGAAAGCCAGTGAGGTTACTTATACTTACAGATTTGGCAGCCAACGACAATTTAATGTTTCCATATTTAAAACCAAAAAACTTATTAAGAGGAAATCTTCTTTGGAGAATTATTTTATATTTATGTATCGAATTAAAAGGAAATCTAAAGGAACCAAATTAAGAACTAAATTGGATGTTGTTTGTTTAAAGTTTATTTAGATCTCCCTAAAAAATTCTTAATAATAAACATATTCGTCTGCAAGAGTAGGCAAAAATAACTCATGCTTTGATTTAAATTGACTTTAATTAAATTTTAATCCAATAAAAAAGATGGGTACAATTTTTATGTATGGTCCGTCGACTCAAAGTGTATTATGGAGCCACTCGACCGCGTACACGACATGGCGAAGCATATAAGCAAAGAGGATTGTAGTGCTGCCAAAGAACTGAGTAATAGGTACCCAGTATCGAGTATATGATAATTTTTGAGTATTTAATACATAAAAGTAGTTACTGTACTGTTAGTATTATTCGAAATAAATTGTATAAATATTTCCGCACTACGCGTAGTAGGTAGAAGATGAAAAATTATCTCGTGTAAGTCGCACATTGGGTTTTTGATGCCAAAAGTGGTAGTTAATTCGTGGAAACTTCCCTGTTTGTAATTTTTGATATTTTTTGCTCAATATCACTTAGAGAAAGCAAGCTTCGAAGTTAGGAACAACAACTGGTGGAATAGGACTAGGAAAAAATGTTCTCCCTATACAAAGAACGTAATAATAATCATTTATCTAGGAAGCTGTAACACTAAGAGTCTTTAAATTTGATATGGGTTAATTTGCAGACGAGATATTAATTGGGCATATAAGTAATTAATAAAAAATTTATACATTTTTAATTATATTTTAATGCAATTTTATTTGTTTTCCATTTTTTTTTTATTTAAAAATATAAAATCAATATTGAAAAAATAAACAAGTTGACAAAATTTGTTCTGCAAATAAAGCTACGCGTGCGAAAAAAGCGGTTGGAAAATAAAATAATAGTTTATCTATACAAGTGCATAACAAATTAAGCAGTTAAGTAGCTTATTAAAAAGGTAAGTTTCATAGAAATCTAATTAATTTCTTGTAATTTCATAATTTATTTTTAATTTTTTGAGAGAGTTATAATTTGTATACATACATACAGTGGCAGAGAAAACTATACATACCCCTGAATATATTTCAATTCTGGAAAGCCCGAGGGATATTTATAAAAGAAATTTAAATTACAAAGGAATAAAAAACAAGTATGAGTGCTATATTCGGCCATGCCGAATTTTTTATACCCTTCACCACGGTGATTTTATTTATACAGACATGTACAGCATTAACCATATTGTTGACTTTTTAAAATAAATTAAAATAAGTCGTATGAGAAATCACTTATTATTTATACTTTAAGGAAATAGAAGACAGCGGCTACGCAGCTAAAGAAAACAAATTCCGTTGGCTACAATTGTCGCTGTGTAGTCAGCTACTTAATGATATTGAAGACGATAGCTAAACTCTCACTTTTTTTTAATTAAATAACTTTTTCTAAAAATTATAATTATTTCCTCCAAAACTTTTTGTTTTTATATGAATTTCTAATTTACAATTTTGTGACATTTTTTTGGTGAATAAAGGCCAGTACGCAGCTCGCCTGAATTTCAGTTTCCCATAAGAAGTATGTGTAAAAAAACAGCCTGAATTTCAGGTTTGAAAATTTTCAGTCAACTTTCCGTTTGGCAGTACACAGCTAAAAAGAAAACTAAACGGAATTTTCGACTATGTTCTAACAAAAGTGTACACTTTTTTTCTTCAGCTGAAACAAAAATTAATGTTCAGGCAATTGTTTGGTAACAGAATTTATGAAATTTCATGTTTTTTATACATTTAAAATATTTTTTGTTCATTTCTGTGTTGATATAATGTTATTGTGAACAATAAAATTTAAAAAACACGCCTACATGATTTTTATTTCTACAAACGACCACATGATGAATTCTACTTTTGTAGAAATAAAGGCAAAAAAATCAAAACTGAAATTTCGTAGAGCTGCGTACTGGGCTTTAAACAGAAATTAGCCTAAGTTGAAAACAGCCACAACGGTGGTCGTGTTAGCCATTTAGCTATACTGGTTTCAAAATAATCGTTTACCTATAAACGTGTGTATTTTACTTTTGACAGTTTGTAGTCGGTATCCTGATGTTATCTATGTGCTTAATGCATCTGGGCTTTAAAACAGAGATAAAAATTTTTTGGAAATTTTTTTTTTAAAATATCTTTTGGAAAATGTTTTGTAATTTTTTTTTGTAAATATTAAAAAAAAAATTGTTTTTTAAAAAATTGGCTAACTCTATGTGTATAGCCTTCTATAAAGGTTTTTAATACAACTCAAAGCAGAAAAACCCTACCAACCTTGTTGAGTTGATCTACACAAATTTTGAATCGATGATTAACCACCAAAGGATTCCGTGTGAAACTTAGGTTTTTATATTTTTATTTGTAAAAGTTAAGCCCAGGTAGAATCACCTTGGACTATTTGGAAAAAAATTTGATCCTGGGTAGAGACATCGAGACTATTTAATTAATGACAAGTTAAGTTTGTTTTGCCATATTTTCTTTATTTTTCTCAGTCCTTTATACAATTTAATTTCTTATGCTTAAAACTAAAATTAATAATAAAAGCATTAAAATATACACTTTCAGCAATTATGGAAAATATATTGTCTTGCGTTTATTGTAATATAAAACCCTTCTAAGGTAATTGACTTAATTAAATTTAAATATTTCTAAAGGTGAATGACTGACTTTCGTGTGAACAATTTCAAGGTTAAATAACTGCATTTTCCTTTTGTTGTCATATAAACAATTGTATTTCTTTTTGTAACATTAAACCAAACATACTATAATAAATTATTATGTTGAGTTGTTTTCCTTCAATTTAAAGTTATTTTTTGTTTCAAAATATAAAATTTGTTTTATTTTTTAACAAACCTAAAAACAAACAAAAATTGCCCCTCACACGGAGTTATTATCGCGTTCTAATATTTATTTGACAAAAAAGCAAAAGATAATCATTAAAGCCGAAAAAAATTAAAAAAAAAACTTGAAAAATATAGGTGGGCGTGGTTTTTGGCCAGCAGCCTACAAATCAATGATGCGATGTTTCTGAATTGCAATCCCAAAATGTTCTAAACTATGCCTGATAGATTGGAGTGCCTAAATTTTTTAGACACGATAACAAATAAAACTCGTTCTGGGCTAATGTTATGTTTGGCGACGTCAGTAAAGTTTACCTCTTATCCACCTCAGTCAGCCTACTCAAATTACTTATAAAAAGTAAGCATGATCTAAAGAATTCACTAACTGATAAATTGAATCATATTTTTGGACAAGTTTTGGTATTTTTCATGAAAAATAAGTTCGAGGAGGTTTTAACACATTTTTGGGGACCCAAAAAAAATGAATTGGAATTTCGGAAACATATTTATAGACATTAAATAATTTTTTGTATGTAGTATGTAGACTTTTCTGTGCCTTGATGATTTTTTGCTGATTTTGTTAATAAATGAATTGAGCCTTGATTTTGTTATTCCCTATTATTACATGTTT
This sequence comes from Phasia obesa, assembly GCA_949628195.1. Classification (NCBI taxonomy): domain Eukaryota; kingdom Metazoa; phylum Arthropoda; class Insecta; order Diptera; family Tachinidae; genus Phasia; species Phasia obesa. The sequence goes on along the minus strand of OX451218.1, from coordinate 25,324,866 downwards.
TTATTGCCAGTTTATTTGGTTAAAAAAACTTTCTATAACTTAGTATTTGATAAATAGGGGGGTATGTAGAGTTTTCTGTGCCACTGTATATGTATACTTATACTTATACAGTAGAGGACAGATGTAAGTATATGTTTATATTTCTTCTTTTGCCACGTGCATAAAATAGTAATAAGGAAGCGATTTTCAAAATTCTTTTTTTTTTTGTTCTTTCCTATTTAGTTCTTAAGAAAACTGCTCTTAAAAGAAATTAATAAAAATAAGCTAATTTAAGAAAATCATTACAATGATAAAATAGCGTAATGTAGCTCCGTAAGTTTTCGGCTAGAAGCTGTAATAAATAAAAACGTTGGACGCTGGACAGCAAGAAGAGCGCTGCACAACATTGGATACCTTACAGCTGTGAAGAAAACTATAGCTGTAGTGATACATAAAAATGTTTCGGCACGTTTACGATTCGCCATTCATCAGAATGATTGGGCTATTAAGGACTGAAGAAGCGATATATGATCAGAGGAAACCAAAATAAACCGATATTAGTCTGATGGTAAACAATATTACTGACGCCGACAGCGGGAGATTATTCAAGGTGACCATATTAAATATATGGTCGAGCACTTCGGTGGCAACGTCATAAAGTGGTGTTGTTTTACATGGTGGCATATTGGTCCTTTGCAAAAAACAAATTGATATGCCATCAATATGAGAAAGGCAGACTATTTAGACATATTTCCTACCCATATTCCCGATTTTTTAGATATGAGTGCACATCCTAAGAAAGAACTTGTGCGCAACAGGATAGAGACACGAATAATCATTGAGGAATGTCTGATTTGGAAAAATTTTAAATTGATGCTGTTGCCTCCGCAAAGTCCCGACCTCAATCCAGTTGAGAATTTGTAGTCAATTGTTAAAAGAAGATCGGAAAAATATCAAAGACCTCCACACATAACTTAATCGAGTTATAAGCTGAGGGTCAGAAATTACATAAATTGTTTGAAACTATGCCCAAACGCTATAGTACTATATTACAAAATAAATAGCTATGGACCAAGTACTAAAAAATACAAAATATTTTTGTTAAATGAAAGTACAAAGTTTTTATTTTGATTTTTCTTTGAATATGTAGTTTCTTGATATTTTTTAAAAACTTTATAATAAATATAATTCCTGCAAAAAAAAACCGACTACAAAACAAATATATGTGCATCAATTCTAAAAAATTTAAAAGGAAGTAATCTGTAGTACTCAAATCAAATACTTTTATACTTGTTGCTCTAACGGACATAGTAATATACGTTCTGTCCATTCAAAAGCCTATCCGTAACGGTTAAGCAGATAAAGCCATATACGACAAATTACGTCAGATATGAGGACACCCTTTATTTTTTTACATTTATTATTACTGACACAGTAATAAAAAGTAACGGTTCCAAAGATATGGCCATATACCTTAAACAATATCACCTAGGGGACACCCTTTAATGTGCAATTTTAAATTAAACACTAATTTTAAAAGAGAGTTTCTTTGTAAATTTCAAATGTGTGTCTAAAACGGTTCAACAGTTTGGCCATATGCATCAATTTACATCATTTATTGAGACACTCTTTAAAATTTTAAATATTTATAAATGTTGTTATACGGGACATAGTAGTGGAGATTCTGTCTAATTTTCAAGTGTTTGGCTATAACGGTTCAAAAGATAGGGCTAGATAGGTAAAATTATATCAATTATGGGGACACCCTTTAGTTTCCAAATTTAAATTATATACTTGATGTTATAAAGGACTTAGAATTGCAGGTTCTTTGTAAATTTCAACCGTCTCTCTGTTATGGTTCAAAAGTTTTGCAATACACATCAAATCACATCAACTATTGGGACACCCTTTAACTTATAATTATAAATATTTCATTTCTGATTATAAATATTGGACATTTTTCCAATTTTAGAGTGATTGTCTACAATGGTTCAAATGGTTCATATATTTAAATTGACGTCACATATGGGGACACCCTTTAATTTTTAAGTTTATTTTTTTATGAATTTCTGTTATTGGCAGCTATAGTGATATGCAGTTTTTTTAAATTTAAAAAGGGTGCCGTTTACGGTTCATAATACACGTAAAAAACACGTATGTTGTATGGGGACACCCTTTAATTTTCAAAATTCTGAACTTCTTTTAAAATGGGACCAATCTGTAAGCATTTCCTTTCTAATAAAGAAAAAATTTCTTTTTTTGAAGTCGGTTAAAAATAAATTATTACGAATTTTTAGCGCCTACAAATTCATAATACACAAACTTTTTTGTTTTTATCCAGATTTTAGAAGTTATTCATCAGCATAAAATATTTCAATATTATAAATTACTAAATCATTTCATTTTCTATTAAAGAATTACACATTAAAAAAAAAACTTTGTAGGAGTTGATTTTTATTGTGTGACAACGCTCTTATACTTTTGGCAAAAAAAAATAAACTTCAAAAAATCCTTAGCCTTGTAAACAAAAAATTTATTGAAACCAACTTTCTTTTTTATATCATGATTAGATCCAAAAAAAAAAAAAGATTTTGAAAAATGAAAATATTATTAAACAACTATTTGTATGGAAAAAAATTGGTAATAATTTTCTGTATATTCAATATCTTCTAAGTCGTTCTTTCCATAATTCTAGGAATAAAAAAATCTATGCTAAGATGATGTTTAAAAAAAAACTAGAAAATAATATAAAAGAAAAAGCAAAAACAACCAAATAAAAATATAAGACACTAATAAAAATATTGAATACATTTCATTTCCATGTTAATAGAAACACAATATCACATTATATTTCACACATTGTCGTACTTTCACATTTTCGTTGCCAATAATATTTTTTTTTTTGTCATTTGCAAACTTAGCATTTGATGACAAATATATTTTTTTTATTAAAATGTCTTTTAGCAAAAATACCAAATGATAAAACGTCTTTTGTTGTCAAGTTACTAGAGTCTGCAGAAAATTTCCTTCTATCTTGTCAATAATATAAATAAGAGAGAGTGTGAAAAAATGCTGCACAAAAAAAAAAGAAAAGAAAACATGGAGATTTAAAGCAATATTTTACGGAACTTGAAAAAGTTGTTGTCTTAAGTTAAGATTTAGATTTAGTTAATAATCACTACCCAAAGTAAAGGGTGTTTTTTATAGAGGTATAGAACTTTAAGTTGGCATTACTTTTCAAGATGGCGACCGATTTAACAGCTGTCAAGTGATTTATTCACAGTTTGGTTTCGCAATTCATCATGAATAGACTCACGCCTGAACAACGCTTGCAAATAGTGAAATTTTAGATAGATTTATTGAAAGACACGTTTGGTGACCGCCTAATTTCACGTTTTGGACCTGTGAATTGGCCTCCAAGATCTAGTGATTTAACACCGCTAGACTACTTTCTGTGGGGCTATGTAAAGTCATTGGTCTATGCGGATAAGCCACAAACGCTTGACCATTTGGAAGACAACATTCGCCGTGTTATTGCCGATATACGGCCGCAAATGTTGGAAAAAGTCATCGAAAATTGGATGTCCAGATTGGACTACATCCGCGCCAGCCGTTGTGGTCATATGCCAGAAATCATATTTAAAATGTAATGCCACAAGATAATCTTTCGGATAAATAAATTCCATGTCAATCGAATAATCCATCGTTGTTTTATTGCAACTTAAAGTTCTATACCTCTATAAAAAAACAACCTTTAGGTATATGCGCAGAATGCTGGAGAAGTCTGCAGCGTTCCAGAAAATGCGTTACATTGTGCTTGTGTCTAAAATAAAATTTTACCCTTTTCTATTTAAGATTGATAATCTAATTTGTATTTTTTTTAGCGCGTTGTTGACGCTGTATATGAATTTAGTTTTTTGTATATCTTAAATGAAGCACATTTTCAGGATAAAACGCTAAAGAATCACTTTACTTTGGCTTTACAGAAATCGAAAATTTTAAAGTCTCCAAATAATTACAATATTAACCCATTAGCGCCCCAATAAAACCACAAAAAATTTCAAGAATTCAAGTTTTAATATCAGTAATTAAATACATTTCTTACAATACTATTTCAGAAAAAAAAAACAAAACAAAATTAATTTAAAATAAGGTTTTCAGAGGTGTACTAAGTTTAGTACACCGGGCGATTACTAGTGGAACTTGACAAAACATCCTCTTTGCAAACAAAGCCTTTCTAAGCTCTTGTCTCACAATATTTTAACACGATTTGAATATAGAACACATCTAAGCTGGTTTCGTGTTTTTTTTTTTTGAGGATTATGATCATTATTTCTTCCGTCTTCTCCACCACTTTCAGAGGTCGCTGGTCTAGTTTTAGAATTTTTTTATCGCTTATGTAAGTATGTACTCTATGCCATATGTCTAGAAAATGTGCATTCCGCTCTGCTGGTGTCTAAAAATTAAATTTTCCCAATTTTTCTGTAATAGTATCACCTGATTTGTAATTTAAATTCTTCTTTCTTAGAGAGAATAAAACGAACTTAAGCTTGACTATAAAATCTGAAGTAGTCATTTTGAGTGCTTTGTTGATTTGACGTGGAATTACCCTATACTCATCGTTTAGGAGTGTTTTAGTTTAGGTGTCATCTATGTCATGATTGCAATATCATCAATTCATTGCCCTATTTTGTTTTTACCTACATACATATGTAGGTAAGAAAAACTAAACTAAAAGGTGTTATATCCATCAACATTTTAGTTTATATTTGATTATTTTTCTTTTAACTAGCTGCGCCCTCACATTGTAGACGTCATGACAATATCTTGTTCGAATTTGCTTTAAAAGTAATCCACATCAAATTTTAAGAATCTTACTTTTATAGTGCTTGGGATATGGTTTGCGTATTTTTAGGGTTTTGTACCCGAAGGGTAAAAACGGAAGACTGTTGTTTTTGCTACAATGTCTGTCCGTCCCTCTGTCAGCGCCTTTTATCTCTGGAACCGTAATAGGTAGGCTGTTAAAATTTTCACAGGTCTATAACTGTGGACGCTATAGTAACAAACACTTTTAAAACTTTTAGGGTGTTCCGATGAAGACGTGTTATTCACTTATATGTGTTTATTTCTTGAACTATATGAGGCATAGACAAGTATGAAACAATAAATCTAAAAAATAAAGGTTCCGATGGTGAATCTTGACAGTAATTAAAACTATGTATGTTCGCTTTATAAACAACTATACAAAATTAAACCTAAAAATTAAACCTAAAAATTAAAGGAATTTCCAGAATCAAAGCTTTACTATCACACTAACCATCTTTCTTATCTACTACATGTTCCCCAATAACATGTTATTCCCAATTGGTAGGCTCCTGACATTTTCATAGAAAGTCCATATATTTGAACAGCATAGGCTGATACTTAAAATTTACACAAATTATATTTTACAATATCTACTGTAACAGCAAGAAACGAAAATAAATTTAATAAAAATAAAAGGGTGTTCGCAAGATGGCGAGAATTTGAGGATTTTGCCTTTCTCTTCTAAACGGTTTAGGCAGGCACTTAATATTTACACAGGACATTTAGTACTATGCTCTAGTATAAAAAATAATTTAAAATTAAAGGGTGCACCATATGACGTAACAAATTAACAATTTGTATTTTTAAAGTTATACTGAACATAGTCTGACTCGCACTTTACTGATTTTTTTATATAACCCTGGATGATTATTGTTGAGTTATGTAAAAAGAGTTTAAAATATCTCGCCTTCAAAAATAAAAGGTAAAATTGCGTACTTACCCTAATTTTACTTTATTTTTTTTTTTCTTACAAATAAGATATTTTTGTGGAAAAAAGTCCCAAGGAACTAAGGTACCTTCTCACAAAAATTTATTTAAATTCATTCAGTAGTTTTTAAGTGATGCGAACACAGACAGGCGGACAGACAGATAGACAAAAATTGTAAAAATTGCTCTTTTTTAACCGACTTCAAAAAAAGAAGGAGGTTATCAATTCGTCTGTGTGTTGCTTTTTGTTTTTTTTTTTTTTTTTTTTTTTTTTGTATGTTTGTGCCTTCAGAACTCGGTCATTTCTGAACCGATTTTCAAAATTTTGCACTATTGCACTATTAGAAAGGTTATGGCTACAGATTGGTCCCATTTTAAAAGAAGTTCAAAGTTTAAAAATTAAAGGGTGTCCCCATACAACATACACGTTTTTTACGTGTATTATGAACTTTATAGGTCACCAATTTAAAATTAAAAAAAAGTGCGTATCACTGTAGCTCCCAATAACAAAAAGTAATTAAAAAATAAAATTAAAAATTAAAGGGTGACCCCATAGGTGACTTAATTTCACCTTTATTCTCCTATCTTTTGAACCGTTATAGACAAACACTTGAAAGTTGCAGAGAATGTTCGTTATTATGTCTGTTAAAATAAGTATAAATATATAAAATTAGAAATTAAAGGGTGTCCCATTAGTTGGTTTATTTTGATATATATATGGCCAAACTTTTGAACCGTTATAGACAGACAGTTGAAATTTACAAAGAACTTTTATAGCTAAGTCCGCTAAAATAACAAGTGTAAAATATGAATTTGGAAATTAAAGGGTGTCCCAATAGTTAATGTAAAAGTAATATAGATGGCCAAACTTTTCAACTGTTATAGATAGACAGTTGAAATTTACAAAGAACCTATATTGCTTAGTCCGATATTACAACAAGTATAAAATTTGGATCTATAAATTAAAGGGTGTCCCCATTATTGATGTAATTTGACCATTATGTTCCAGCTTTGGAACCGTTATAGACAAACACTTGAAAAATAGACAGAATTTTCACTACTATGTCTGGTATAACAAAAAGTATAAATATTTAAAATTGGAAATTAAAGGGTGTCCCAATAGTTGATGTAATTTGATGTATATGCATACAAAATTAAAATTTAAAAAGAATCTGTATGACAAAGTCCTCCTTAAAAAGTATTTATATTAAAATTTGAATTTAAAGGGTGTCCCAAGAGGTAACGTCATTTGATATATATGACCATATCTTTTAAACAGTTATTGATAAACACTTAACAATTAGACAGAATGTCCATTACTATATCTGTTATAATAAGTATAAATATTTAAAATTATAAATTACAGGGTGTCGCAATAGTTTATGTAATTAGATGTATATGACAATACTTTTAAACCGTTACAGGCAGACGGTTGAAATTTACAATGAACCTGTATTGCTACGACCGCTATAACTAGTATAAAATTTGAATTCGGAAATTATAGGGTGTCGCAATAGTTACCGTTTTCAAGAAACATGATTTTAAGTTTGTCTGTTTTGAAGTCGGTTTTTTTTGCAAGAATTATTTGTATTCCATTTCGAAAACTAATTACACCAGTAACTGATTTTTCAAAAAATATTACATGTTTCTAGACAGTTTTATTATCCTCTGGGCAGTAATTCACAGTTTTAGACGAACGCAATCAAGTAGAAAACGATTGAAATTAATGCATGTACCCAATATATATTTTTTAAGATTTTTTAGCCTTATTAAGATTCTTCGACTTCAACACTTTTGTACAAGATTAAAGCAAAAGTTTGCATTTAGTGTTTACTTTTAGTGTTTTAGTGTATGTTTGAAGTATGACTATAACTGTAATAAGCCTGATTATGACTTAACCTCATATTTAACCAGTATAGTGCATAGCTAAATTCTTATATACATTTACAAATGTATAACTGAATATTTCTTTCTATAAATCTATGGAAAATTACATAAAATACGTACGAGTTTTTACGCGTAAGAAGCTACGAATTTTCAATTAATATTTACGCAAGCATGACTAAATCTATGTGAGCTTCATACAACATGAATATTAATTAGCAATTAGAAACAACTTACATGAAGATGTTTTTGCAAATTGATTTGCAATTATAATGCTTTCACAAATTAAAACAAAACAGAAATTAATTATAAGCAGGATGAATTGGTGAAATGTTGCATTCATATTTTATTTTCATTTTTTCGCTGGCCTATTTTACAAAATGAAAAGGAAATTTATACATATGTAGGTATTAAGACAAAATAAACGAAAGTATTTTTATCAGCTGGTAAGCCATCCATAAAAAAAAATATTAAGTTTTGCGGATCCATACTTTTTGCACACGACACTAGAGATGTGAAACCAGCAAGAGGTCATCACGAGTTACACAACAAACTCCCGAACAATTACATCCTGTTAGACTTTTTCCTATCGGGCTTTCTGAAATCACATGTCCATTTTAATATGTTGCTGTCTACTGATGCCATTCAAGATTAACGTAATTTGTTTAACTGCTTAAATTCGAAAATATAGGATTTGTCACATCCTAGTCATTTCAATGCCCTTTCAAATTAAATGAGAATTATTTGCTCCCTTTAAACTTCGTATGTTTTTTTTTTTTTCTTTCAAAACGCTATTTTCTACAAATTTGTAATATGCTATACACGACACATTAATAAGGTAATTGGATATAATTTGAGCATTATTTTAGGTTTATGTGGCAAATTAAGGAGAATGAGCTTCTTTCCCTACATTAGCAGTACACAGTGGGGTAGAATCTAAATATTTTGGTAATAATAAGGGCTGGGCAAATTGATCCATAGCTTGCCATTTTTTTTCAATTTTTGTCTGATTGATTTTTCAAAATGCAAGGTTTTAAAGTTATAGTTAATACCTATAAAATGGTGCTTAAATCTGTAAATTATATTTAAAAATAATCAAGTTATAGGCTTTTTAAAATTAAAATTGTTGATTTTTTGCTACCTTGGTCCAGTTTTTTTTAAGATATTGGGTACAATTTTTAGCAAATTTTAAATTTTTTATTATAGTTAGCGAGCAAAATTCAAATTAGTTTGAAACAAATAATATCTTTTCTGAGTTAAAAACTAGACGATTTTCAATTTAAAAAATCCAAAATTATTGCATTTTCCTGTACGGCTATTTTAGCGTATAATGGGCCATCAATATTTTTTTTGATAGAAAAAAATTTCAAACCAAATTTCGTATAAAATTGTTCATCCTTGTAGAAGATGGAGGTCCTTCAATTTGGCTTATTTTACATCGATATTTTGACTTTAGTCTATATGTTCTAAATTCCCAAAGTACATAGCGACACCCACAGAAAGTGTAAAGTACCCAGTTTCAAAACTTAATCTCAGACACGCTTCTCCTATGGTCACGTCAAATTTTAGATCAATCGGCTTAGCCCTTTAAAAATGGCTGAGTTATTTCCAAAATATTTTGATTCTTCCCCACTGTACGCTGTTGTTTTTCTGCAGAATAGAAAAAATTGAGAGAGAGATTTTTTTTTGATTTATTATTTTATGTGGACACGAAAATAAGTGTTGTTAACTATGTAAAATTCTATAGGAAAATTTAACCACTTTATTTTAAGGACCATGTAAATTATAATGTAGGATGGTACCGAACACTTCCTGTGTGATTCCTTCTGCCAATTGACCAATTTAATTAGGTAATCTCTATCTACATGATACTGGAAAACAAGAGACGATGGAATACTTACTTAACCTACTATTGCGAATATACGACTTCAGTCGTTATTCTCTTTAACAAAAATTATACTGCGTATTTCGAATCGAAAGAAAACATTTTCGAAACACAATGCAGAAGTCATAAAAGTTGGAATGTAGTTTCTTTCGAATCGAAATACGCCCTCGATTACTGGAACCATTTTTTGGTCTGTTTTTATTTTGTTGCACATCCTTATTAAATACAATAAAGTGTAAGACGAAATGCATATTTTTACTACAAAATGTTTTTTGTTTTTATTTTAAATATAAAAAAAATATTTTATTAATTGAAATTATTTAAAGTTCTTCAGTATAAAATATAAAATGTTGTTATATTTGCTATATTCTTTTTAGCACGACTTCATAACTCTATCTCGTTCTCTTTGTCTCTCCCACACACTTTCAAAAGTGTTGCACGCTTGAGCAAGCAACAGGATCTCAACAAGAAAATGGAGCATAAACTCTAAAAAAAGAATAGAAAAAAAAATCTGAATCTTTTCATTAAATATGAAGAAAAATATGTATTTACCTCTGAATAATTGACAAACTAATTCATCACGCCTTTGCGGGTTAAATTGATGCTGCAAGTTGAGTTTATAAAAAATATTGATCCTACAAAAATAAATAAATATGTTTATATGTGTTTCTTTATCGAATGTATAAAAAAATATTTAAATGCTAAAGAAGCTAAAAAGTACTTAAAAGAAATAGATAAAAATGCACTCAAGCCTAGATCTGACTAGTGTAGATCTGACCAGTCTAGATCTGACTAGCCTAGATCTGACTAGCCTAGATCTGACTAGCCTAGATCTGACTAGCTAGATCTGACTAGCCTAGATCTGACTGGCCTAGATCTGACTAGCCTAGATCTGACTAGCCTAGATCTGACTAGCCGAGATCTAAATAGCCTAGATATGACTAGCCTAGATCTGACTAGCCTAGATCTGACTAGCCTAGATTTGACTATCCTAGATCTGAGTAGTCTAATCCTGACTGGCTTAGATCTAACTAGCCTAGAGTTGGCTAGCCTAGATTTGACTATGGTAGATCTGCTAGGCAGATCTAGGCTCCTATTTAGATCTTGTCTATAAAAGGAGATTGGCTGAATACCTGTCAACCTTCATTTTCTTTTTATATCTATTTACCAGCGCATACATATGTATGGACACATTTTCTTTAGTACTATTTTTGATCAAATCAAACCGGGCCTTGAGTATTCGAAAACGATGGATAAAAATGCCTCGCAAGTAGTGAACAGGTCATTCTCTGAAGATACTGTAGTTTTCATTGGACACAAATATCTCCAAATAGACATTAATTTCTAAGGGTACTCCACTAAAGGCAATAGCCACTCGGCACAAAATCCAGAATGTTGCTTGGATATAACCAAGTAGCATAACTTGACAACAAGAGGACATGTAATTATTATCTGTCCAGGAACACGCAAGCAGACACATGTTAAATATGGTAGCCAAAGGGGATTTAAGTCTTAGACAAATGCCAGCAATTACAAGAAATTCAGTGATGAGGAAGAAGGTCGACAGTTAGCAGTCGACAGTATGAAATACTATAGTCGAGAATAAAGGCAAATTTTAGCGCAAGACTCAACGAAAATAAGGTAATCGTAAATTATTAATCGGATTCCTGAAATCATTGAGGACCGAAGAGGGATGAAAAGGCATCCATTACGTTAGTGGTTTGTGTTCGGCAAAAAAAGTTTTGCAAAAATTTTTTTTAAGATTTTTTCATGTTTTTTTTTCACAAATATGTTTCTGAACATGTTTTTTTTTTAATTTTTTTAAACATTTTTTTAAATATAAAAACAAAAAATTTTTTTGGAATATTTTTATTGGTGGCGGTCTAACGAAAAAAGGAAAAAAAAAATAAATAGAAACAACCTGAAAATATATTTAAAAAATATTGGTATACGGAGTTTATATATATATATATATATATATATATATATATATATACTTTATGAGATCGAAAATTAATATTGTCTATAGCGTTTAGTGCTGCGGTGAAGGGTATAATAATGCCAATAACCTTAAGCGACCATGTATTTAAAAAACCATTTGCCATAAAACACTTTACCAAGACCGACCCCAAAAATGAGCAGCTAATTTTCTCTATAATAAATAAAGATACAAACGAAGAAGAACAACCCTTTTGTCAAATTTTATGGTTCTTTTAAACAATATGGTTTTTATTTGGTTGGTTGATTGTGGTTAAAAAAAACCCTCAGAATAATTAAGTTGTAAAAAGAAACCCTTAGGCGTGAAGCAAAAAAAAAATGTTCCTGTGATTAAAATGCAAAGAAGTGAAGAGCCATGGTTTTGTACTGGCAAATAAAAATGTATGAATTTGTCAAAGTACAAGGGTGATAAGCAGACAGATAAAATAGACAGATTAAACGACATAACAACCCGTAACCAAACATTTCTGCATCACATATTTATTAACACTCGTACAGCAATTAGGATTAAAAAGAACCAGTAATTAAATAAAATTTACGTACACAAGAAATTTTTAGGTCTATATGTCTGTATGTGTGCATTTGTCAATGGAATGAATAGTCACAGCCAGCGTCAAAAAACTTTTCATCATATATTATTTATTGACTCATTTACTAACTCATGTCCGTCAGTCTGTCTGCTTTTTATTTGTGTTCGCATCACGTAAAAACTACCGGATGGGTTGTAACAAAATTTTGTGAGGAAGTACCTTAGCATCCTGATTCCAATACAGGATACTTTTTTACGTAAAATACCTTATTTCCAAGAGATAATAGAGAGAAAAAGCAGTAAAAGTACCGTGACTTTTTATTACCGAAAGCTGGATATTTTAAACACGTTGGCGCAACAGATGCCGCTGTTTTAAAATATGTAATGACAAAATATTAATTACTTACTGCCAAAAAGCCAATTGAACAAAATTTTTATATGATTTGTATTTTTACTTTGTGGAATTACAATATTATTAAAATATTTTAAACATCAAAAGATGTTTGCAGAGCTTTACAATAATTTCTAGAACTATTTATAAGTTTTAGAATTTTGTCCAGGGATGTGTACCTTTATATAAAATTAATACATAAGACATAACTGAAGCAATAGTATTATAATTGGTGTGAAATACTTTCAAAGCAAAATCGAGCAAAATATTGCAGAACGCCCACGACGTGGCGGTCACAGCTAGTCTTCAATATATTTGTATTAAAAAAAGTAATCAAAAAAATAAATTTAATTTTTAAGGCCAACCCGTGCTAGGCAAAAATATGTTGCGGGATTCGGTAACAATTTGAGATCACCCTTATGGCCAAGAGCAGCAATATTCATCCTTCTTAGCCGAATGTAGCCATGATCGTTTAGGATGTTACGAGCCAGAAGATTTGGATGCGTTTTAAGCTTTTTTAAATACGCTACTGCATGTTACCACACTAATACCATACTGGCTTAATGTTCGAATTGTACAGTAGAAGTTTGCAATCTAAGCTGGGTGAAGAGTTTCCAATAAACCAGTTTTGTTGAACTGCTTTTGATTTTTTAACTTTCATTCTATAAGAATTTTGCAAGTAAGGCGCTGATCAATTGAATTCTGAAAGTTGTGATAGAAGTCAAGAGTCCCTAAGCAATTTGAACGTTAAAATTTTTATATTGCTGTTTATATAACTTTGTTCTTCATTTCCCTAACAATATTTCTAAATCAACTTTGTGGCGTTGTAAATATCGTGATGCTATTTGGGTAGTTTCACGAATGCTTAAAAAAGCTGTTTCGTAAGAAATGTATTTGGTTGCTACTTGGCATATCTAAAGTTTACACCAGATATAAGATAAGTCCCAATTGTAGGTGAGTATGCATGAACTTTCGATCAGTTAAATAACTGTCTGTTAGCTTACAGCAATTTTCGGGCCCATTTAGGTTTAACTTATATATTACACCTTCACACTATGTATGGATCTTATCGAATTTTTGAGTAAATTCTATAAAAAGCGCATTAAAGCGCATTCAGTAAACTGTGTATTTGCTTGATTGTACTATGTATATGTTTTTTCTAAAGCCGAATTGTTGGTTCGGAATACGTCACTGCTTGCTTCGAATTGGGTTCAGATTGCTTGTTAATATCTTCTCATTTTACATGTTTGGCAATAAGTTTATAGGTCTGTATGAATCTACTTTTGAGTGGACATTTTCTTGCTTAGGAATTCTAGTCATGTTACTGGTTTTAGCAAAGCTTGTGGATTTCTAGCTGTTTATTTTATTTCCCTTAGTTTGCTATATGAGTCGTTACATTTGCAGTGAATACCTTTTTAAAATGCCCAACAAACAGATTTCCTTTTTCGATATCATTTTATGCTCATCCACCACAAGAAGTTCGCAAGACTGGTCTTTCTACATGCTACCAATAAGGTTATTTAATTGAGTCGATGTCGTCCAGGTAGTTTTTCAGAGATGCTATTCTGCGAAATTCTGGTCGCTCTAGTAGCGATTTCAAGCTTTCTTTAAATATGGTTTTAGTTGAGGTGATCTGTGAGATTCTCTCTTCGAATTCTACCGCAGAAAATAATTTGTCACTAGCTTTTTTGTCCAATTACATACAAGCTCTACGCCTTCTGGTGTGCTTAGCACAATATTTTCCGTATGACGAATATTGTTTGTTACGGTTTTTTATACACTTCACTACAGGTGGAAAGGGTATACATTTATAAGTTTGTCATTCCGTGTGTAATTATTACAGTATTCATTTCCGACCCCATAAAGTATATATATATTCTGGATTCTTATACATAGAACAGTTGATTAAGCGATGTCTGTCTGCCCATCTGTCCGTCTATCCGTCTGTTTGTTTGTCCGTGTTCGGGTAGTAAAGTCGTTTGCCAAGGCACTAGATGATATACAGTAGATTTAAGACAACCAGTCTGGCATAGTTTCGTAAATTTTGGGATTGTAAGTGAACAATATCAACTCAAAAAAAAAAAAAAAAATTAAAATACAAGAGGGTAACACAATATCTAGGATTGCTATGGTGAAGAGTATATAAGATTCGGCATGGCCGAATATAACACACTTAATTGTTTATATTTTAACTAATCTTTTTATTATTTATATATTATTTAAAAACATTCCAATTTATTATATATTTTTTTTTCGCAATTTTTTATTTATTGTATCTTCAATATAATTGAACTATCAATAATTACACATATCTTAAGTCTATCTTAAGTCTTTAGTCTATCTTAAGTCTAAAAATATACATGTTAAGTCCAACCAGTGCTGGACAAAAAAATGTATGTTTCACGGTTACTGTAATTTGCGGGTTATCCCTCTGATGTACGGATGAGAGAAGCAGTGTCCCTCCTTCTTAATCGAATGTAACCAGGTTCAGTTAGTATGTTACGGGCTAGTGGATTCGGATGAGTTTCAAGCTTCTTTAAATACCTTATGGCAAGTTTCGCTATTTCTGCTTTAACTGATGGCACGTTTAGATCTTTATGGATGTTCAAGTTTTTTATATACCAAGGAGCAGATGTAATTATACGAAGAATCTTATTTTGGCGCCTTTGAATTTTTCTACGCTGAGGCAGAGCCCCATAATTGAATGCCATAACACCATATTGGTTTTAGAATTGACTTGTATAATAAAAGTTTGCAATCTAAAGCTAGAGTAGAATTTCTGCCAATTAGCCAGTTTAGTTAGACTGTTTTCAACTTCATTTGTGTTAACTTTGTTTCTATGTGGCGTTTCCATGTAAGGCGCCGTTAAAGATGTATGCCGAGATATTTGACGTCTGAAAGATGAGGTTTCGTTTGGTTATTTATCCGAATAGGGGAGCAAGATTCTCTACGCAGTGTAAAAGTTATGTGAGTACATTTTTGTTCATTCACTTTTATTCTCCATTTCTTCAACCATTTTTCTAAATTGGATATGTGGTCTTGTAAATATCGTGATGCTACTTCGGGTCTTTCGTGAATGATCAAAAAAGCTGTGTCGTCAGCAAATATCGATGTGTGAACTCGGTTACTAGTTGGCATGTCTGAAGTGTACAATAAGTATAAAAAGGGCCCCAATATACTACCTTGGGGAACTCCGGCTTCGATTGGCTGGGGTGAGATCAAAAAATCTCCTTCTTTCACAATAAATTTTCGTTCGGTTAAATAACTATCTAGCAGCGTATATAGGATTACGGGCAAATTCAATTTTAGCTTATATATTAGGCCTTCATGCCATACCTTATCGAATGCTTGAGAAACGTCGATAAAAAAAAACAATATTGGGTTAATGATTTGAAGATAATTCTAGTGATGCTTTAACTTTAATCATTTCTATATCTATCGAATTAATATTTAAGCATCAAATATCTCATACACAGTAAATATTTTTTAGTTTAGGTCTTAATCAGCATTGCAGAAGAATTCGGCCGTTTGCGTTCCAGAAACATATTTTTAATTAATTCATGGTTTGTTAAGCGCAGCCTGCAATATCATAGATTACAGACATTATCTTTTTACACGGCCTTTGCTATTAGTATTAATTTCCATATGTTTATCGTTTTGAGCTTGCAATGCGTTAGTTCTTAAAGACAACACTACCTCAGCGAAGCTTTGCTTGTCTGCAGAACACATCCAGAATCTTTGGCGGGAGTCGAACACGCAACCTTTGGACTGATAGACTAGTGCAGTACCAATCTGTCCATCGAATCACTCATGACTCCCATTTTCAAACTAGGAGAAAAGCAAAACTAGAAAATATATATCGATTAAGTTAATCGATGTATTTTTTACACTAAATTAAAGGTATAAGTTCAAACAATTAGAAAATGAAAGTGTAAATTATTTCTATTGATAAAATCCGGAATAAATTTGGGTGCAATCCCATTAGGTTAAAAGAATATTTACCATTTATTTAGAAAACTCCAGTTCTCTTGTAAAATTTTGCAAATATTTTTACATATTTCTTATTTTAATCGCCTTAATTAAATTCTTTAAAGTTTTGCTTCACATTTTTTACAAAGTTTTATGAATATTTTTATCATTTCTATTTATGCACTACTACATATAAGATTGTAATTGAAAAGAGATTTAATATTGTTGCAAAATGTTTTCAATCCTAAAGTTAATTTTAAAATGTAAAAAATATAGCTTTATACTACTGGGATTAAATTATATGAGCCCTTGCTTATGAAAGTGGTATAAGTCATATATTTGTTGTTTCGAGATATTAAGAGGTTTGCATTTTAAAGGATTAAAAAATATTTTTATTTTATGGAGTAAAATATTTTGACAGTTAAAGAGTTCCAACAAATAATTATTTATTATGATTGTAAAATCTTTAACCATTTTTAAAATGAAATGTGGTTTTGAAAGGTTGAAATGACTTATATAATTTTCAAAATTAACTGCATGACCATTTTCTTCAAACTAATTACATTGTAACTAACTAATTTATTTTTTAGTATTAAGGGAAATAAAGTGCTTGTGTAAAATTAATGGGACATAGGGTAGTAATTCCATCATATCTTTACGTTTTTCTTCTGTTATTGGTTCTAATGGTTGTGTATAAAGGATGCATATCAATATATTCGTATATTCTTGGCCTTCCTCTTTTAGATCTGACTGACTGATTCTCTTTCTTTTAGTCGTTGATTCTCCCAGTTCTTTCGTCTAAATGAAATCTTTCTGAGCCATTTGTGCTACCAAAAATGGGTTTCTGTTTTTACCTAATTCTATTATATTATAATAATGCTTAGGAATGTATAAATAATTATACTTTTAATTTTAGTTTCTATTAACCCAAAATTGCAAAAACTTCTGAATTCCGCACATTTAGATGAAACTTAAAACTACATTTTCTCATATATCCTCCGTAATTTCTGGATAGTCTAGATAGGTTCATTGGCTACCTCCAATGCAATTGGCTATTGCAATTGGCTATTACATTCTAAAAAGGTCTCTAATACAAATGAGAGCAGAAAACCCTACCAATCCAAAAACAAACAAAAATCCTCCCTCGCAGGGGGTTATTGATCCCCCGAGATCTGCGTGCACCCCTTGCGATCTACCTGTCGCAGTCTAATATTTATTTGACAAAAAAAGGCAAGAGAGAATCATTAAAGCCGAAAAAATTTAGAAAAAACGTGAAAAAATATAGGTGGGCGTGGTTTTTGGCCCGCAGTCTACAAACGAATGATCCGATGTTGCTGAATTGCAATACCAAAATTTTTAAATTTTTTGTATCCCTTCTGGTGCCTTGGCAAATGACATTACAACACGTACACGGACAGACGGACATCGCTTAATCAACTTGTCTATGTATAAAATCCAGAAAATATAAACTTTATGGGGTCGGAAATGAATATTGTAGAAATTACACACGGAATGACAAACTTATATATACCCTTTCCACCTGTGGTGAAGGGTATAAAAAATTGGGTCAAATTAGTTTAAAGTTTTATATTTTCCACACATTCATATATAGTTATACGTATATGCTAGATAAAGATTCCCACTAATTGTTGTGTCGAAAGTAATGCACACCTGATTTTAAGAATTAAACTTTTACAGTGCTGCAGATATGGTTTATATATATACTCAGGATGTTGCAATATAGGTTTTAGTTATATAGAATTGTATTATTATAGAGATTTGTAAATATTGTCTAAAATTTTCTACTTACAAAATTTAAGCGTGATGCCAAGTTTTCAGTACCATTCAATCGAAAAAATTGAGTGCTTCCACTATTTTATCTCTATTTGTTCCTTCATGTGAGATCATTTTATTGGTAAGAGTATCCAATATTTTAACACAAGTATTCATGGAAGAACTCTATTCAAAACTATCTGTTTTTCTAGACTATTCGTATTAATGCGATAATAATTTTTCACTTTGTGTTGGAGGTACCACTCCCACGATCCTTATCCAGTCTGTGTTTTGTTAGACTATGCACATAATTATGGGGGTTACTTGTGCAAATTTAGGTTTTATGTTAAACTTTTTATGGAAGGTGCCACGCCCGCTGCCGCAAACCAGTCTCTATTTTACTAAAGTGTAGACATTAGCATGAGGGTTACTTGTGCACAGTTTCAAGACTCTCCCATTTGTATTGTATTTTGTATGGGACGCACACCGTTTCAAACCAGTCTGTGTTTTGCTAGATTATAGACATTGATATGAGGGTTACTTGTGCAAAGTTTCAAGACTCTTTCTAATGTAGTTCTCTGTCTAGGTATACAATAATAATTTTTCACTTTGTTTGCCCACTGTCCCAATCCAGTCTGAATTTTTCTAGATTATGTGGGTTATGAAGGTTCTCTAGGAACACAGTAATAATTTTTCACTTTGTATGGGAGGTACTTCGCCCACTTTTCTAAGCCAGTGTTTCGCTAAACTATGTATATTAATAAGGGTGGTGAAAAATGTGAAAGATCTTCCTATTATTGTGCTCAGGCAACTGAAAAAAAGTGCATGTAGAAGGGCGTTATTATGAAGATTTAAAAATATATATGCAATTGGTACATCTGTTCTTAAGTGACGAACGACATTTGATTTTATTTATGCAGAAAAAGATTCATCCATTAGTTTTTACATGTTTACTGTACTGTAATAGACAACAACTCCTGTAAGAGTATGTACATCTATTGTATCTCAGTACCCTACCGAGATAAAATAGATGTACTCTAAGCTGGATAACTGTATTAGTGACAGGTCATAGAAACTCCAAGTATCATCTAGCCAAGATGAAAATGGAATAATATGATGCATGCAGACTCTGCCATGAAGAAGCTGAGATGGTAGCGCACATTGTGTGTGAATGTCCGGCACTTGTTCAATGTCTTTATGATAGCAATCACCAGAGACTGCGTAATGAAGAAAGTTAACAATCGACAGTCTGAAATCACTAAAGTCAAGATTAAAGGCTTGTTGTAGCACGTGATCTCAATGAGGGTAAGTTTGTCGTAATAAAATTTCGGTTGTCTATAATCATAGACGAAAGAAGGGAGTCGAAAAAGGGACCCGTTAAGGAGGTTATTTGCTTCGATATTTCCCCTACATTAAAATAAAAATCCTATTTCGTTATCAGGGTGCTAAGGTACCTTCTCACAAAATTCCCCCTACATTAAAATAAAAATCCTATTTTGTTATCGGGGGGCTAAGGTACCTCCTCACACAATTTTGTAAAAATCCATCCAGTAGTTTTTACGTGAAGCTAACACAGATGAAAAGCAAACAGACAGTCGGAAATGAGTTACTATTTTATTATATATATGGCAAGACGCATAATGTTCCAAGTACATGATGATTGCCATGATATATCTAGGAAAAATTTTAAGCAGGGGAATCTAAACTGTCGCTAAATGTTTTTTAATTAAGGTCACTAAGAGCATTGATGATTCAAACACAAATGCAATAATGTATAACTGCACTCAGAGAAAAAAACATGGTTATGCTATCGTCAAAAGAACCATCTTATGTTCGTATAAAAATATATGCCTGCGATAAAAAAACATTTAGTAGCTTTATTTATTATTATGGTCATGATAAACATTTTTTTGGTACTAGTTGACCACCAAATGTTAGTTTAAACTGTATATCTCTCAAGCACGAGAATATTATAGTTATAATAAAACATAATAATTTATGACTACAGCCATATAATTCAATCATGATGTGTGGCTCTTCGATTATGTTTAACTACCAATGTTTTTTTTTTCTTTACGTGTATTCATTCTTTTAAGACTTCTATGATTTTTGTCTAGATATAACAATTTTTATTTTTGTTTTTAATATGATCTTAAGAAAAATATCTTTCTCTAGACACACACCTCTATAAAATGGACCAAATTTTACAATATTTTACAAAAACAAAACAAATAGTTTAGCAGATTTGATCTGCCAAATGATTTTTTTTTTGTGCTGGCGGAAAATAATTCATTCACATAATTTCATCTAAAAATGTTGTGAAAATATAAAAAGTAGACTTAGAAAATTCTAATTTATGGCTTTGTTTTTCATTTAGTTATTTTTGTTTAATGTGTGATTGATGGATGCTGGTATTCGTAAGCGACGAAATAAATCCAATTAATATGATTTTCTGTTTATTTTATTTTTTTTTTTCTTGCTTTAAATAATAATTTATTATTTCTTTTTATTGCTTAAATGTATTATTAGTATTGTTAATATAAACGTTCAATTTTGTGCTTTAATAATAATATTAATAATAAGATTCAACAACATGAACGTTATGCTATCTTTTTAGTCTTTTTTTCTTTAGAGACTCATCTTGCCACCTATACAGAAGGCTAACTTAACCGTCCCTGTCGAATTATCATAATCCTGTTTCCTTTAAACAAAATTAGAAGTTATAAAATTCTTACAATTAAATCTAAATTAAAATTGTAGGTTGACTGGTATCCAAAGTTCGCTGTGCTTAAATTAGCTTTCCTACTAGCAGAGGCAAGACCTAACTTGGAGTATGTTAACTGCCACCACTACGACGGGGTATAAATTCAACTATCGACGGTACACTTAGTTACGGCAAGTCATGCTCTTGTGCATAGCTGTCGACGGCCGACAATTAAGGTTAAAATCGATGTTTATGCGTTTGAAAAATTATTGATATAAACACAACTGGGACGAGCGACGAATTGGACGAAAAAATTTCGTTACGTCAATTCGTCGACTATAATACAATTAGGATGAACAAAACTTAAAGAAGTGGGAACACTTATTCTTGTCTGTTTTTCATTGTATATATTTATAACCTTTCGCGCCAGATTATATCAACAATCATTGTCTTTTACTTCCTCGATGATAGTTTCACTGTTACCCATTTTTGTTTGAATTATGATAAAATTACACAAATAAATTATTTTATAAATATTTTACCCGGCATTGCCTGGGTCCACCCTTAGAGCCCTTCTAAGTGCTTGTGAAATGATTAACCTTTTTCGGTTTTGTCCACCCGTAGGTTATCTCTCAACAGAGAAGAAACAATTATAGTTTTGCGACAATATCGGGTTCAACCAATCGAGGAGGTGATTAAGGAAACGCTAAGAAAAATGTAAGACAAATGATATAATGCAGGTGTATAGCAAGTGAGAAATCGAATGGTCAGCGCACAAATAAAATGATGATGAAAGCAACGACTGAAAAGATTTAGCTCAACATTCCAATTAGTAAGACCAAATGTCATTATACCAGGGACGTAGAAATTATAAGATAAATCACAAAAAAGTCACTTTTAACCATTAATATTGATAAATTTATAAAATGGTTATAATTAACTATTTCTATAAGATATATCAATCAGAAAGATTTTTTGGTGGAAAATAACCATTTCTTTTTTGGTTATCATATCTATATAAATAAAATCAATAATTAATACCACCAGAAGTTTCATCTTAAAGTTTTGAACATTAGTGACGAACAATTTTACACCAAAAACATAGACATAATTTCAAAAACACTTAAACGTAACAGCTTTCTAGTAAAACTTATTAATAATTTGATAAAAGAAGCAGAAGTTAAACTAAAAACCAACCATCCTCCAGATAGCAACACTAATGATAACAACAATCAACAAAATATTTTTCACGGTGTAACATATATACCAGGTTTAACTGAAAACAAGCATTTAAAATCAATAATAAAATCAGACAAAATACAATTTGCATATAAGCCAAACAGCACATTAAACAAAATATTCACTAACATGAAAGACAAAATAGAAAAACAAAAACAATGCAATGTAGTGTATGAAATTAAGCGCGAAGGCAATGATAAAGAAATCTGTGATTTAATATACATTGGAACATAATTCTTGCGAAAAAAACCGACTTCAAAACAGATAGAAGGGCACCAATTCTAAACTAAAAATGTAAGAAGTAATCTGTAAGAATTAAATTTAAACCAAATAAAAGATGCGCCAAAATTAGAGGGAAAAAATAAAGACTATTGAATGTCAAGCCTCTCCCTATTACTGTTTAAAAGTTAAGTTTTTTTCACCAGCATCCGTCTTGTATGGGGACACCATTCAAGCCTCTATCTATAACGGTTCCAAAGATAGGGGCACACAGATCAAACAACATCACCTATTCGGACACCCTTTAATTTACAATGTTAAATTAAAGACCTCTTGTTATAGAGGACTTGGTCACAAAGATTCTTTGTAAATTTCAACTATCTGTCTAAAACGGTTAAAAAGTTTAACCATATATATCAAATTACATGAACTATTGGGACACCCTTTACATTATAATTCCAAATATTTATATTTGTTATCATACCAGAGAAAGTAGTGGACATTCTGCCTAATTTTCAAGTGTTTGTGTTTAACGGTTCAAAAGATAGGGTCATATAGATCAAATTACGTAATTTATGGGGACACCCTTTAATTTCTAACTTCAAATTGTATACTTGCTATAATGGACTTTGCAATACAGGTTCCTTGTAAATTTCAGCTGTCTGTCTCTAACAGTTCAAAAGTTTAGCCACATACAAAGAATTACATTAACTATTGGGACACCCTTTAAGTTCCAAATTCAAAATTTTATACTTTTTGTTATAGCTGACTTAGCACTACAGGTTATTTGTAAATTTCAGCGGTCTGTGTACAACTATTCAAAAGTATGGCCATATACATCAAATTAAATGAACTATTGGAGCACCCTTTAATTTAAAATTTTGAGTATTTATACATTTTATTATAACGGTCATAGTAGTCGACATTCTGTCAAATTTTCAAGGTTTAGTCTATAACGGTTCAAAAGATAGACCCAAATAGGTCATATTATGTCACCTATGGGGACACCCTTTAAATTTTAAATTTATTTTTTTTATTAATTTCTGCTGTTGGGACCTATAGCGGCACGCAATTTTTTAAAATTTTAATTTGCTGCCCTTAACGCTTCTTAATACACGTAAAAAACATGTATGTTGTATGGGGACACCCTTTAATTTTTAATATAATGAAGCATAACCTTTCAAATAAAGCAAAAAATTTTAAAATCGGTTCAGAAATGGCTGAGTTCTGCGGTTACATACATAAAAAAAAGCAACATTCAGACGAATAGATAACCTCCTTCTTTTTTGAAGTTGGTTAAAAAAAACGAACATTGGAAACAAGGATGAGTGAACATCAAAACGATATTACGAAACAGAAAGAGACAACAGCATTTTCACAACACATACTTAAGACTGGACATGAAGCGGATTTTCAAAAAGTCAAGATTTTAGATGTAGAAAGAAAGGAAAAGAAAAGGTACACAATAGAAAGCCTACGCATTCAGCAAAACATCAACAAAACCATGAACTTAAAAGAAGACACAGCCAACATAAACGCAAGCTATAGTGTTGCAATACGAAAAATTTAAAACTGTGATATTAAATTTAAGTTGTGTTTGATTTTTATGTTTTATGTTTATTTGTTTTGTAATTGTTAAAAACATTTATTGGTAATGTGATCTATGTTATATTGTAAGTAAATTATTTTGGTGTATAATTTTTAAAAATAAAGATTTTAATTTTTAATAGATGAACCCTTGAAAAAGTCAACAAATATTGACGAAAGGTTGGGTAAAAATACAATAAATTAGTTTTTTATTGACATTAACTATGTTAGGCCTGACTAGCCTAAATTATCCAATCAACAACTTTAAAATCAAATGTCATTCGTTGGTAATCGCATCACTTAAGAATAAGTTATTGTCATTAGTATAGACATTTTTTATATGAATTTACTGATTTTACTGAAAAAAAATTTTTGTTGACAAAATGGTTATTTAAAATAAAAAAAAAATTTTTTGGTTGATATAATGGTTACTTATAACCAAAAACAAATATTTCTTACTTTAATTGGTTTTGTTAACTAAAATAATATATATGCAATAATAATGGTTAAAAATAACCAATATTAAATAAAATGAATTTTTTCGTAACCTTTTTATCTGAAATAAAAAAATAACAATTATGTTCGGTCCCTGCATTATACACATAAGACATTACTATACATGGTTTGGTAACTTTTCAAGTGACAACAAAAAATCATAATATGGAAAATTGAGGGCATTTTATAGATATTTGTATGGAAAATGTAAATGTCATATCTCCGGAACCACTGATTTCGTGCAAACTTCACACCAACCATCTGCAGACCATCCCCATCCCATCCCTAACATATCCTTAAATTTTGGCTTAAATCGGTCGACCCGTTTCTGCAGTTAGTGGTGACATCAAAGTGTACACTTCTTTTTATATATATACTAGCCATCACCGGTGCGCTTCACTACACCCATCCACAAAAAATACAATAAACACTTGGAAGAATAGTACGGCCAACCTCTAATCGAAAACGCACGCTATTCTCATATCAAAAATGTTTTAGTTTATATGCAAGGTACGACGTCTACTGTTCCCAACCAATCTGTTTTTTGCTTGACTATACATATTAACACGATAATAATTTTTAATTTTTGTGGGAGGTATCACTATCCCAATCCAGTCAGTATTTTGCTACACTATGGACATTACTCTGAGGGTTACTTGTGCAAAGTTTCAAGGCTCCATCTATTGTAGTTCTCCAGGTACACGATAATAATTTTTCATGGATACTCATGCAAAGTTTCAAGGCGCTATCTGTTGTAGTTGGCCAGGAATACGATACAAAATTTTTCACTCTATATGGGAGGTACCTACTACTACTATTCCTACTATTCCAATTCAGTCTGTGTTTCGCTAAACTATTACCGTTAATATATAGGTTACGGGCGCCAAATTTCAAGACGGTACCTGTTACTGTTACCAAGATATACGATGATTAATATTTACTTTGTATGGGAGGTACCACGCACACGTCGAATATCAAAAAAATAAGTACCCCATTTTACCATCCGTATATCCAATAATAAACTGTGAAAATTTCAGAAAGATTGGTTCACTGGTGTAGGCTGCTATAGCTTTCCGACAAACAAACAAACATACAAACAAACACATTTTGTGCTTTATATATATAGAAGATAGATAGATGGACAGATTATTGTTTATTTATTGATGTATTGATAGTGTGACCATATTTCAACAGAAAAAAAACACAAATTGAAAGAGAAGAAATATTAACATAAAAAAAATTTAAAAAAAAATTTAAAAATTATACAATTAAAAAATTTTAAATGCAGGCTATAAATAAAGAAATAAAATAATTCTTTAAGTTTATTTACAAAGACTTAAAAAATTTAAAAGAAAAACGGGGAATCTGCAGTAATTTGGTCGTCGTTCGTCAGCGTAAGATATAGAAATAAACCTATCGCAGAGTTCGTTACGCACGACGAATCTTTTTTCACAAAACTCTATCTCTTGACCGCAAAAGGAACACACCTTATTCGAGAATTTGTGTTACTGTTGCCGTAACAAATAAAATAATGTAAACAATTTAATTAAAGAAATTAAATTTAAAAACATGTTTGAGTAACCATTTTGTTTATTGCTAATAAATAAGTTGCATACTTTTAAGAAAAAATATTATCAAGGGGGCACTAATTGTCATTGCGGTATATACTCAAAGCTTTGACGTAGTGCTATCGGGCAAAATGGGGGCGCACCAGACGCCAGGGTTCCTGGAACCTTAATCTGGAAGAACCTCACTTGTAAGGTTTACGTGGTTGTTAGCTATGCTGAAAACTTGAATGGCTAGTTAGTGGTTAAAGAGGACTAGTCAATAACAACTCCCCTAATCCACGGTGGAACAGCATACGCCAGGGATGCGGGGTCAAGAGGGTGGTTAACTTTTAGTATGTGAACTCTGGATACAGGTCGCCTCCAGTTGTAGTCTAGACTTGCCCACGTATAAGGAGCTCTATGTGGGTGGACTTTTTTATCTCCATGAGTAACCATGGCAATCCGAAAGGGATAAGCGAGGCAACCTCGCATGAGCCGGAAAGGTTACTCCCTCAGGAAAATCCGGTCTTAACTTGCCTAAGGAAGAAATCAGAAGGGATTGTCAGAAACGCCTCGCAAGGGGTGAACAGGTTAAACTCTAAGGGCTCGCCTATGGCGTTGAACCGAGATATTTTGATAGGGATGGACAAGGAAGCCTCGTTAGAGGTGGAGAGGTTAATCCTTTAGGAGTTCCGGTTGTCACTAGCCAATAGAAATTATTGGATGAGAATGACAAAGAAACCTCGCAAGGGGTGGGTCAATCTGTGAAGATACTTCTGGGGATTTGGAGGTGAATGAGGATGAGCTAGACGAACCTGACCCTATTGGCTTAGGTAAATCCTTTTCGCAAGTAGGCACCTCATAGTGCTGGAATGTGTTCTAAAACTAAACAGATGTGGGAATGAAGCAGCAGATCAACTAGCAAAAGGAGGATTTGCTGTAAATTTCTGTGGACCAGAACCCTGAGTAGTGCTGGGTAATGGCATAATGATAGGTGGACTCATTAAACCTGAAAAGGTGTAGGTAGGTACGAATGGTGCTCAAAGAGGCAGAAAGGCCAACAAGGTACTCGTATACAATAGAAGTACTAAGCTGGATAACTGCATTGTGACAGGTCATGGAAACTTTAAGTATCATCTAGACAAGATGAAAGTCGAAGAAGATGATACTTACAGAATGTGCCGGGAAGAGGCTGATTCGGTAGCGGACATTATGTGTGAATGTCCGGCACTGGCTAGCATAAAACTTAGGACAACGTGTAGAATGTGGATATTATGGATATCAGTGTTAAACGTGGATATCATGGGGGTTGGACCTGAGCTTTGAACATATGCTAGCAATTACCAGAGATTGCGTAATTAGAAAAAAGACCGAGAGTTACCATTCCACAGTCTGAAATCACAAAAATCAAAATAAAAGGTTGTTGTAGCACGTGACTCTATGAGGGTAAGGTTACCGTAATAACATTTTGGTTGTCTATAATCATAGTAGATGGAAGGTGTCCGAATTGCATATTGTTGTTTTGTGTTTTTTTTTTTGTGTTTGTTCTTAACTTTAGATGGGTACGAAAGTAGGTGTTATTAATTGCCATAAAATCAATCACAATTAAAACACTTCAGCTGTAATATTTTAATTTATTGTACTCAAAAGTTATTTATTAAACAGAGTAATATTTTCTTTTTTTTTAATTTCTTAAATGGTTTTATTTTTTATCGGTTGTTTGTTTTTGTTTTATTTAATTGGAAATTCAAGCTAGCTGCACCTTTCAACAATTCAACAAAATATATGAGTGAATTTTTTATTTTTTATAAATAATTTTTTTAATACTTTTTATTGAAGTTATTACAATAACAAAAAGTGTACTTTAGATGTACATAATTACTTTTTGATAAATTTAATAACAGGAATTTCGATTTTGTCGTATTCTTTTATGGTTTAAAATTTATTTTACAAAAGAATAGTATTCGCCGCCGTTTTTATTCAACCAACATTACCGGTGTTTACAAAATAACTGGAGTTTGTTAAGAAAAGTATTATGTTACAAACAGGCGGCCGGTGAGCTCGACAGAATGTTTATTTAAGCAACATTTAATGAGTAGAATGTGTACAGACAAGAGACAAAAATAAGGGCTCGTACTGAAGGGAGAAAATTGCTCGTGTTTTTTTTCTTCTTTCTACATGGGCTGCTTATTTAGTCTGGCAATGTCATAATTTTCTCTCTTAGTTGTAATACAATGAGAGTTAATGTTTTTAATTTAAATCTCTTTACTTACGAAAATTGTGCAGTAAAATGTTATTTTACATTAAGAAAGGATGTATGTATTTATATAATAATTTTGGTAAAATTATACAAACTCTGTTAATTTTAATTTACACTTATTACAGATAACGGAGAAATATTTAACGTATTTTAATAAATAATTGTTCAGTTCTTAAGTCCCTGTTATTCAGAAGTTTGCTATTAACATACGATTACTTTTCAAACATTTTGAATATATTGTATCGAGACCATACCATACACATTAAATTAAAATGTTCTATTGTAATTTAAAGTGACACACCAGTAATTTTTTTGTTACGTATGTGACACTTACACAACATTGCATAATATTGTAAACAAAATTTGAATGAATATATAGCTGTCTAATAGATGCAAAATTATCCTTTTTTAAGATAATAAAGTTTGGCTGACCTAGGTTTAATAGTTTTACAGTAGTAATAAATATTGTTGCAGTTACATATATGACTAGAAAGTACTCTAAAATTCTGTGCATTTCTTTGAAAAATATCTTAATTTTATTAAATAAAATTTTAAAATAAAAATTTACCTTATTTGTTTATAAGCACAACCATGTATATTTTATTGTGACGTATGTGTCAGGATGATTGCTACGTATGTGACAAGTAAAGCAAACGTGAAAAAACACCTTAGTTTAACAACCTTATAACTAAATAATAACTTTAATAACTTTATTTATTTTGGAGTTTTAAAAAAAAAGTATAGTAAGGTTTTAAATTCATTCCTAAGTACCCGATTGTTGTAAGACTACAAATATCTTTTATCGTTTTTGTAATATTATAAAATTGGTTGCAAAAAAATTTAACATTATTTTCCTATGTATTGAAATTCCTTATTTTTCTTACTCAACAGTTTCACTAATACAATCACCCGGATTTGATTTTGATTTTCACCTACCTCAGGGATTTCACAACTGTTGCCATTATCCGATTCACCTTCAAATCGCAGACGACGTTGATTAGGTTGAACATCTTCAACTTTAGCGTCGTCATTTCTTTGCTCTCCACTTGGCAATTCTTTCTTTTGAAGAAGTTGTAGCCATTATCTGTGACCAAACAAACAATATTCATGATTGGTAATATATTTTCAAGTTCTCAAATATCGCATCATAAACTACAGGTATTATATACGAAATACTTGATGTGTCACATACGTAGCAGTATTTTCTTACAGTAATACAGTAATTTAAAATAAATAAAAAATATGTAGAGTTAGATAATACACGTAACCTTATATAAAGATAATTCTTGCAAAAAAAAACCGACTATAAAACAAATATATGTATGTGCATCAATTCTAAACTAAAAATTTAAAAGGAAGTAATCTGTAAGAAATAGTACTCAAATCAAATACTTTTATACTTGTTGCTCTAACGGACATAGTAATATACGTCGGTTAAGCAGATAAAGCCATATACGAAAAATTACGTCAGGTATGAGGACACCCTTTATTTTTTTACACTTATTATAACTGACACAGTAATGAAAAGTAACGGTTCCAAAGATATGGCCATATAGCTTAAACAATATCACCTAGGGGACACCCTTTAATGTACAATTTTAAATTAAACACTTATTTTAAAGGACAGATTCTTTGTAAATTTCAAATGTCTGTCTAAAACGCTTCAAAAGTTTGGCCATACGCATAAATTTACATCAACTATTGAGACACCCCTTAAAAATTTTAAATATTTACAAATGTTATTATACGGGACATAGTAGTGGAAATTCTGTCTAATTTTCAAGTGTTTGTCTATAACGGTTCAAAACATAGGTAAAATTATATAAATTATGGGGACACCCTTTAGTTTCCAAATTTAAATTATATACTTGATGTTATAAAGGACTAAGATGTACAGGTTCTTTGTAAATTTCAACCGTCTCTCTGTAACGGTTCTAAAGTTTTGCAATTTACATCAAATTACATCAACTATTGGGACACCCTTTAACTTCTAATTATAAATATTTAATTTCTGATTATAAATATTGGACATTCTGTCCAATTTTCAAGTGATTGTCTACAATGGTTCAAATGGTTCATATATTTAAATTGACGTCACATATGGGGACACCCTTTAATTTTTAAGTTTATTTTTTTTTTATTAATTTCTGTTATTGGCAGCTATAGTAATAAGCGGTTTTTAAAATTTTAAACGGGTGCCCTTTACGATTCATAATACTCGTAAAAAACACGTATGTTGTATGGGGACACCCTTTAATTTCCAAAATTCTGAACTTCTTTTAAAATGGGACCAATCTGAAAGCATTTCCTTTCTAATAAAGAAAAAAAATTTAAAATCGGTTCAGAAATGACTGAGTTCTTCGGGCACAAACATAAAACAAAATGCAACATTCAGACGAATTGATAACCTCCTTCTTTTTTTGAAGTCGGTTAATAGACATAACCCATAACTGAAGTACTATAAAAGTAAGCGCTTTAAAATTTAGTGCTGATACTTTCATAGCAAAATTGAACAAAAAATCATTATAAGTCTGTTGGAAGTATACTTTACATTTTTATAAATATTAATCATACGCATACGGGCATAAAATAAAAAATGAAAATGTACTATTTATTTTAAAAAGTACTATTTATTATATTTATTTTATTTTATTCAACAAGAGGGAAGCTTAAGGTAGTCGTAGACTTCGTTCTCATCAACTGACGATTGATAATTGAATACAAGTTTTCTCGTATTCCTTTATCTGGGTTTGGTTGGTTAAATAGTTGATGCTTACATCTAAACACTACCCTAAGTAGATAGATACGAAGAGTGCTGATGACGGACGTGGCTGTCTAGAAAATGTGCATTCCGCCCCTGCTGGTGTCTAAAAATTAAATTTTTCCAATTTTTCTTTAATATTATCACCTAATTTGTAATTAAATTAATTCTTTCTTAGAGAGAATAAAAGTGTACTTAAGCTTGACTATAAATTTCATTGTATGTAATACATAAATAGTTCGACTAATAATAAATAATTACAAATTTTCAAAAATTATTTATTTTAATTTAATTAATAGCGTTCTATTAAGGCAACTTATAAACTCACTGAAATTGATGACTTCGACGTAAGCTATTTTCTATGGGTATTTCGCTAAGTGCTTAAGTAACCTCATCGGGAAACATTAACCAAATGTAAGGTAAGCTATGGATACCTTTTGTTTTAAAATTGATTGATTTAACACAAAGTGCTAAAGCTTATACAAAACAATAAAAAAACAACAGTGAATTTATATCTTCTTACTTTATTTTTACACTGGTTAAGATATTCTAACTCAAGTAGCTGTAAGAAGTAATAAAATTTTAAGCAAAAAATTTTTTTTCGCCATTTTTTATTTATTGTATCTTCGACATAATTGAACTATCAATAATTACTCATATCTTAAGTCTAAAAATAAAAATATACATTTTAAGTCCAACCAGTGCTAGACAAAAAAATGTATGTTTCACGGTTACTGTAATTTGCGGGTTATCCCTCTGATGGACGGATGAGAGAAGCAGTGTCCCTCCTTCTTAGTCGAATGTAACAAGGTTCATTTAGTATGTTACGGGCCAGTGGATTAGGATGAGTTTCAAGCTTCTTTAAATAACTTATGGCAAGTGTCGCTATTTCCGCTTTAACTGTTGGCACGTTTAGATCTTTATGGATGTTCGAGTTTTTTATATACCAAGGAGCAGATGTAATTATACGAAGAATCTTGTTTTGGCGCCTTTGAATTTTTTCTACGTTTGTAGCTGAGGCAGTGCCCCATAATTGAATGCCATAACACCATATTGATTTTAGAATTGACTTGTATAATAAAAGTTTGCAATATAAAGCTAGAGTAGAATTTCTGCCAATAAGCCAGTTTAGTTGGACTGCTTTTAACTTCATTTGTGTTAACTTTGTTTCTATCTGCCGTTTTCATGTAAGGCGCCGGTCAAGATGTATGCCGAGATATTTGACGTCGGAAAGCTGTGGTATCGTTTGGTTATTTATCCGAATAGGGGGGCAAGATTCTCTACGCAGTGTGAAAGTTATGTGAGTACATTTTTGTTCATTCACTTTTATTCTCCATTTCTTCAACCATTTTTCTAAATTCGATATGTGGTCTTGTAAATATTGTGATGCTACTTTGGGTCTTTCGTGAATGCTCAAAAAAGCTGTGTCGTCAGCAAATGCCGATGTGTGAACTCGGTTACTAGTTGGCATGTCTGAAGTATACAGTAAGTATAAAAAGGGCCCCAATATACTACCTTGGGGAACTCCGGCTTCGAGTGGCTGGGGTGAGCTCAAAAAATCTCCTTCTTTCACAATAAATTTTCGTTCGGTTAAATAACTATCTAGCAGCTTATATAGGTTTACGGGCAAATTCAGTTTTAACTTATATATTAGGCCTTCATGCCATACTTTATCGAATGCTTGAGAAACGTCGATAAACAGCCCAGAGCAGTATTTTCTCTCTTTAAATGTCTTCTTAACAACATTGACTAACCTGTGAGTTTGTTCGATCGTACTATGTTTTTTCCTGAAGCCGAATTGATGGTTTGGAATACATCCTTTGTCGCTTAGAATAGGGTTAAGCTTAGTTACTAACATCCTCTCAACCAGCTTTGACATATTTGGCAAAAGGCTTATTGCTCTGTATGATTCAATTTTTGTGTGGTCTTTTCCTGGTTTAGAAATCATGGTAACTAAGGATACCTTCCACTCTGTGGGAAAGTACTCAAGACGTAAAATGACATTAAAAATAAAAAGAACGATTCTGCGAGCTATACGGGGCAATTCAAATAACATCTTGTTACTGGTTTTATCAACACCAGGGGCTTTTTTGGTGTTTAAATCCGTTATTGCCTTTTCAATATCACCAAATTCAAATCTTATCGGTACTGCAGCACTAGTCCCGACAATTGGCAACTCAACTATATCAGTCAATATATTCGGGGTAAAAACCCTTTTCAAATGTCCAACAAATAAATTGCCCTTTTCGGAATCACTTCTTGCCCAGCCTCCAGATGTAGTTCGAAGGGGGGCTTACGTAAGAGTGGCCTTTTAAGAGTTCTACAAGCACGCCATAATGAATAATCTGATTGAGGAATTGCGTCTAGGTCTCCCAAATAGTTTTTCAGGGATGCTACTCTTCTAGATTCCAGCATGTCTCTTAGCCGGTTCGTGCATTCTTTAAGTCTGCTATTGAGTTGAGGAGATCTCTGTGATTGCCATTCTCTACGAATTTTTCTTTTTTCAGCCAAGAGCCGTTCGATATCTGCAGAATAAATTTGATTGTATCTAGGTAGTTGTCGGGTTATTATTGAATGTTGGGCAGCTGATTTGAGGTTTTGGTCAAAATCAATAAGATTCCGCTCTACGTCTTCAGATGATCTTAGCGGGATGTTTTCCGAACAATGAGTACTAAGATACTTTCTATACTTCGACCAATTAATACTTATGCTAGTCGTTGGTGATATGATGTTTTGTTTGTCCCACATATAGACGAAAGTGGGTGAATGATCTGAGGATAATTCAAGCGACGCTTCAGCTTTAATCATTTCTTAAGCAAAAATAACAACGCAATAAAAATAAAAAATAATTTATATATGAAATAATTTATATATAATTTATTAATTATAAATTTATTTTTTTTTATAAATTAATTTTTTATTATTTATTTTTTAATTACTAAATTCAAAAAAAAAAATGCAATTTCGAACCAAAAATCCGAAAATTCTAAAAAATTTATTTTTGTAAAATTTAAATTATTTGCCGAAATTTTTATTTATATCAAAATTTATTTATTTTAAATAATTAGTAGATTTTTGGTTTTCGGGAGTTTTTTTTAGCACATCTTTACAAAAAATAGCAATTCCAACAAAAAATTAATTATAATACCACCAAAAAAAAAAAAATCACAAAAAAATTATAAATATAATGAAACTTCGCTGTTTGCAAAATTAAAATTAAAATATAAAATTTCCAAAAATGTTAGTCCAATTTTCAAAGCCCTTGTTGATAACAAATGTTTCTATTTCACGAATAGCTTGGTCGATAGTAGTCTTTGGGTCGAGGTTCTTTTCTGGAGTACTATCATAACATTGGTCTCTAGCACCACCAACTTAGGATTTTACGGAAGAAAAATTTACCAAGCCCACTTCTTAAGTAGCTAGAAAACTATAATGCGTACATCTTTGAAATTTTTGACCAGTTTTCCCCTTATTAATATACTTATTTTAGCGAAGCACAGACTGCATTGGAATAGTGGGCATGGTACCTCCCATACAAAGTGAAAAATTATTATCGTGTACCTAGAGAACTACAATTGCTAGAATCTTGAAACTTCTCACAAGTAACCCTCAGACTAGTGTGCATAGCCTAGCAATATATAGTCTGGAATGGGAAAAAGGAAAAAATTATTATTGTGTACCGAGAGGACTACAATATGTCAAGCCTTGAAATTTTGCACAATGTGCATAGTCTAGAAAAAATAAGGATGGTGGGAGTGGTACCTCATACACAAAATACAAAATTATCGTATTAATACGCAAAGTCTAACAAAAAACAGCTTGGAAAAAACAGCCATATAACGATGGGACAAAAATAGAAGGACTTCACACAGACCTTTGAAACTTTGCAGAGCAGTTATATTTAGTCTAACTAAAAAAATCGGAAATCGGAAAAAATCGGAACAAGGACATGCCTACCGATAATGTTGCAAAAAAAAGCCTCGTACCTTGCATATAAACTGAAACTGTTTTGTCCTGAGAGTAACGTGCGTTTTGGAGCCAAAGGTTGCCAAATTTTTCTTCCAAGTGTTTATTGTATTTTTGTTGATGAGTGCAGCGAAGCGCACTGGGGAGAGCTAGTAATAAATATATCCAATAGCATATCTTTAGTACACAAAGTAATGCAAATATTAGTTGCTTTGAGATTTTAAGCGTGCCACACATGCAATGAGTCAACCAAATCAAATAAACATTTGTCTTCCTAATGAAACATATTAGTAATTGTGGAAGCCAAGAATCAAATGAATTGTATAAAATGGAAAATTGTTATAAACAAAAGACCAAACCAGCAATCGATTTGCGTTGCCAAACAGCGTCTCCTACCTGCAACAAACTTCCATTCATTAATTATGTGAATCGTTGTGTGTTTGTGTTTGTGTGCGATAATGCTTTGTTAATGCAAGTGATGGTTTGTCGGTTATTAAGACACGTGTGCTGCTGGGTTTTGTGGCAGGGAATTAGCTTTACCGCAATATGCTTTCACTATTCTAATGTAAACTGCACATTAAAAGAGCTGGACAAAGAGAAATGAATGAAATCCTTTAATACCCAGCAACAAATCTATACATATAATAAAATAGTAACTCACTTCCGTCCGTCTGTCTGTCTGATTTTCATTGACGTTCGCATCACGTAAAAACTACTAAATGGATTTTAAAAAAATTTTGTGAGGAGGTACCTAAGTATCCTGGTCCCAATATAGGTAACTTTTTTTCTGCAAAAATATCTTAGAAAGTGGAGAAAAAGCAGTGAAAGTACGCAGTTGAACTAACCGGATATGAATACTTTACTTTTTATAAAGTAAAAAAATACATAAACTGATACGTAGCATATCTTAGCGGTGAAGTAAAATAATTATAAATTGGCTATGCAAGCTTCAAACTAATTTGGCTAAAGTGCTTGGGAAGCTTTACTATCGCATTAACCATCTGTCTTATCTACTATTATCCCTTTCTAAAGGAAATAACACAGTTAATGTGGGCATTAATTGCCAGAGTGTTACTTCTCTTTAAAAAAAACTAAAATCGTAAGGGTGTTTGGTGTGGATTGCTTTTAAAGCAAAATTGAACAAAATATTGAGGGACGATGACGAAGTGGCGG
Source organism: Phasia obesa (assembly GCA_949628195.1). Taxonomy (NCBI): domain Eukaryota; kingdom Metazoa; phylum Arthropoda; class Insecta; order Diptera; family Tachinidae; genus Phasia; species Phasia obesa. The sequence goes on along the minus strand of OX451218.1, from coordinate 25,288,714 downwards.
GCACAGCTAGTATTAAATAAATCAGTCAAGTGCGACTCAGATTCACACACGTAGGATTCCGTCTATGTTCAGTACAACTTTAAAAATACAAATTGTTATTTGTTCACGTCTTATGGGGCACCGTTTAATTTTTAATTATTTTTTATACTAGATTAGAGTAATAAGTATTCTGTAGAAATATCAAGTGTCTGGCTATAACGTTTAAAAGAGAAGGTCAAATTTCTCAAATTCGCGATATCTAGGGAAAACCCTTTTATTAACCGACTTCAAAAAAGAAGGAGGTTATCAATTCGTCTAAATGTTGCTTTTTTTAATGTTTGTTCCCGCAGAACTCAGCCATTTCTGTTTTTTCGTGTATTAAGAACCCTAAAGGGCACCAATTTAAAATTTTAAAAAATTGCGTATCACTATAGCTTCCACCAACAAAAAGTAATAAAAAAATAAACTTAAATTTTAAAGGGTGTCCCCATAGGTAACGTAATTTGACCTTTTGGACCTATCTTTTGAACCGTTAAATACAAAACCTTCAAAGTTTGACAGAATGTCGATTACTATGACCTTTATAATAAAGAGGATAAATATTCAAAATTATAAATTAAAGGGTGCTCCAATAGTTCATTAAATTTGCCCATACTTTTGAACAGTTGTACACCGACCGTTAAATTTACAAAGAACCTGTATTACTAATTCCGCTATAACAAAAAGTCTAAAATTTTAATTTGGAAATAAAAGGGTGTCCCAATAGTTAATGTAATTTTATCTATGTGGCCAAACTTTTGAACCGTTATGGACAGACAGCTGAAATTTACAAGGAACCTGTGTTGCTAAGTCCGCTATAACAAGTATATAATTTGAATCTACAAATTAAAGGGTGTCCCCATTGATGTAATTTAACCTATATTGCCCTATCTTTTGAAGCGTTATAGACAAGCACTTGAAAATTAGACAGAAATTCCACTAGAATTTAGAATTATGAGTTAAAGGGTGTCCCAATAGTTCTGTAATTTGCTGTATATGACTAAACCTTTGAACCGTTACAGTCATAAAATTGAAAAAAAAATCTTTGTGGCCAAGTTCTCCATAACAATAGATCTTTAATTTAAAATTGTAAATTAAAGAATGTCTCAATAGGTGATGTTATTTGATTTATGTTGCCCTATCTTTGAAACCGTTAAAGATAGGGACTTGATATTTACACGGAATTGAAAGGGTGTCGCTATAGTTAAAGAAATTTGATGTATGCCTTATCTTCTAAACCGTTTTAGATAGACAACTGAAATTTACATATAATGTGTACTACAATGGTCGCTATAACAGCTATAAAAATATATGGTGTCTTCATAAAAGACGGATGTTGGTGAAAATAGAGAACTTTTGAACAGTTATAAATAAATGCTTTCACATAGTCTTTACTTCTTTTCCTGCTGATTTTGGCGCATTTTGTTTATATTTTATTTGGTTTATATATAGTTCTTACAGATTACTTCTTACATTTTCAGTTTAGCACTGGTACCCAACTATCTGTTTTGAAGTTGGTTTTTTTTTTGCAAGAATTATTTTTATTATTATTTTGTTACAGTAGATATTGTAAAACGTAATCTTCGTAAATTTAAAGTGTCAGCCTATCACTCTTGAAATATAAGGACTTTCTATGAGAATACCAGGTATTTACCTATTACGGTACAAATAATAAGGCAGTATAAGTGAATAATAATTACGGTTTAAAAAAATAAGGCCATATACATTCAAATACTGTCACTCTTTAATTGTATTAATTGTTATAGCGGCCATGGCAATTCCTTTTTTATGAATATATCAAACATAGCGCAATACACGTGAAAAACATGTCACTGTCGGAACACCCTTTTATTAGTAATTATGATAGTGGCCATGGCATAATATCTTCTGTACAAATTTCAGGGTCTACCTATTATGGTTCAAAAAATAAAGCTATATACTTGCAAATCACGACACTGTCGGAGCACCCTTTAATTATTACTATTTGTTATAAAGGCCATATTAATCCACCTTCTGTAAAAACTCCAAGAGTTTATCTATTATAGTTCAAAAATTAGGCTTTATAAATGTTAATCACATCACTTGCAGAAAATCCTTTAATTTTTGCTAGTAATATTAATATACCATCTGTGCAAATTTCAAGAGTCTATCAATTATGGTTAAAAAATTATGCCACATTCATGCAAATCACGTCGCTGTCGGAGCACCCCTTAATTTTTACTATTTGTTATAGTGACAATAGTAGTACACCTCCTGTAAAATTTTGAAGAGTCTGCCTCTTATCGTTCAAAACTTTGGCCATATGCATGAAAATCGCTTCACTATCGGAACACCCTTTAATTTTTAATTGTAATTGTGTATACTTGTTTACAAAGTAAACGTAGTTTTAATTACTGTCTACAAATTTTAAGTGGTTGCCTCCTACACCTCAAGAAATAAGAGGTCACGGTGAAAATTTCAAGAGTCTACCTATTATCTTTCATAACTTAGGCCATATATATGCAAATTATGTCACTATCGACACAACCTTTAATTTTTAGATTTATTTTTTTTTAACATATTTATATAGCGAACTAAGTTTTAATTACAGTTTATAAATTTTAAAAGCATACCTCCTACAGTTCAAGAAATAAACACATATACGCGAATAACACGTCTCAATCGGTACACCATATAAGTTGTAATATTTGTTGCTATTGCGGTAACATCTTCTGTGAAATATTTAAGAATCTACCTATTACACTCCCAAAGATAAAAGGCACTGACAGAAGGACGAACAGACGGACAGGCACTGTAGGGTAATTCCATGTCAAATCAACCAAAAAAAAAAATGTTTTCAAATTTACCACTTCCGATTTTTTCGTTGTTTATATTCTTTGACTTTCTGAAGCCAAATATATAGTTTTAAAAAATTTATCTCTTACAGTTTTCTCTCTTATTAAATTTTTTTTAAATTATAAATAAAAATAAAATCTGAAGCAGTCGCTTTGAGAGCCTGGTTGATTTGACGTGAAATTGACCTGTAGTAAAAACAACAGGGTTGCGGTTTTACCCTTTGCATATGGAACCCTAAAGAGGTAATCCAGTTTGGAACTAAATATTTTTATTGAGTTGATTTTTCAACAGGATTGCCAACTAAATGATTTCTTGAAGGCTTAAGACTGACTACGTAATGTAAGGTGATCCAAATAATTTTTTCTGGTTTTAAATTATTAAGCAGTTAACCAAGACATTTGTAAAATTTCTTATTAATAATAACATAATTAATTAATTACACTGTCCAACAGCATTTTTGGAACAGAATTGCGATCCTATAATTCTGAAAGGGTATGTTGAGTAGATCATTTTTGTAGAACAAACTTATGGTCCAGCACGTCTGAGTTTTTTTTTACAGTGGGTCAAAGTTTTCATTTTTTGGTCGAAGGGAACATTATACTATATGAAAAAAATGTTGTAAGTTAATGTCTGAGAGAATTCTTATGGTCAGAGTTGTATTGTGGAATTGTATGAGGATTAATTTTGTGGAAGATCTTAACCCTCTAACTGGTCTCTTTATGGGTCAATTTGACCCTTTTTTCGAGAAAATCAAAAAATATCCCTTAAAAAAAGGACATTTAAGGATTAAAATATTCTACGAAAATGTTTGCCGGAAAATTTCAGTGGGGGTCACCAAAGACACCAATGTTGTAAATAAAGCTCTTTACGCTTAATTAGTATAATTATACACCAACATATACAAAACAGGTAAAAACGGTGTCAAGTTCGGCTGGGCCAAACACTGAGTATAATTTTTTTTTCAATGAAGTTGGCGTGTAATTTTGCCAGTTAATCGTAAAGAGCTTTATTTACAACAACGGTGTCTCTATTCTGTTTCATTCAAAAAGTCTTAATTTGTTGGACAGTGTTATTTTCAGGTATTCTCTTTAAAACCACAAAATTATCGTTAATTACAGTTTTAATTGTGTCACCACAACACAGAGAAAACATCACCAATTAAAGGTTTTCATTAGTTAAAGTATAAATGTGAAATGAAAGCCTGAATATGAATATTTAATTGATTCAATTAACTATTTAGTTAAGAAACTTATTTTGTTTTTTCTCTAGGGGGAAGGGAACTTAGGCATGACCTGTCAGGTGACTACTTCCTAAGTGACACTTGTCTGTTCAAGTTCTAACACTTTCTGTGAAACGTACCTGTCCCTTTAATATGGCAATAGCCTAGAAGATGGTCAATTGACACTGTTCAGATACTCTATGATAAGTGTCCTCCTATGTCCTCCTATGTCCTCCTATATCCTCCTATATCGTCCTATATCCTCTATTCATTAAATACGATCCGTAAATTTTTGGTGCCACTTCTAATTTGAGAAATAATTAGATGCGTACGATTGGGACAATTGTCTCTTAATTTCAGCAGGCTTCTTAATTAAGTACTTATATATAGTATAACTGAATAAATAACAAAATGTAATAAATTGTCTAATCAAAAATTTAATTAAATTCAAATGTTTAATACAAAATCTTTAATTATTGCAAAAGTTTTATTCTATTTCCTCATTTACCGACAGCTTAAAACAGTTTTTTAAGTTATATTGTAGACATGGACGATTTGAATCACAATAAAAGATGACCAGAAATTCATTTAAACTAGAAGAAAAACGAAATTAGTAAAGAACTAATAAAAATAGTCACTCTGCTCTAACAAATTTATAGAATCATCAAATGATAGAAAGCCTTTCTGTCACGTCTGTTAAGAAACTTTTTAAATTTAAAAGTAAAAACAATCTAAATTTTCAATATGCCAGGTAATGGGCATGATAAAAGTACGTAATAGGAATTATAGTATATGAAATTCTAAGCGCGCACAGTGGGGAAGAATACCAACTTCAACCAAATAAATCACCATTTTTATCGAATGCATTGTAAATGTACAGTGGACAGAATCATCTGAACTTATGTTTTAGCGCTGGCGTTATATTCAGGGATGGCGTTATATAATCTCAAAAATTTGGGTACCTCCCTAAATTTGTTTTAATATCAGTTTTTATAAACGAATATCATTGGATCATATTAAATCAACATGTAATCATGTCAAATCAACCTCGGGAATTTTAGACATCTGAAATTTACGTTTATAAAGGGTTTTTTATAGAGGTATAGAATTTTAAGTTGCAATAAAACAACGATGGATTATTTGATTGACATGAATTTTATTTATCCGAAAGATAATCGTGTGGCATTACATTTTAAATATGATTTCTGGCATATGACCGCCACGGCTAGCTAGGATGTAGTCCAATATGGACGTCCAATTTTCGAGAACTTTTTTCAACATTTGAGGCCGTATATCGGCAATAACACGGCGAATGTTGTCTTCCAAATGGTCAAGCGTTTGTGGCTTATCCGCATAGACCAATGACCCACAGAAAGTAGTTTAGCGGTGTTAAGTCACAAGATCTTGGAGGCCAATTCACAGGTCCAAAACGTGAAATTACGCGGTCACCAAACGTGTCTTTCAATAAATCTATCTAAAATTGCACTATTTGCAAGCGTTGTTCAGGCGTGAGTCTATTCATGATGAATTGCCAAATCAAACTGACAATAAATCACTTGACAGCTGCTAAATCGGTCGCCATCTTGAAAAGTAATGCCAACTTAAATTTCTATACCTCTATAAAAAACACCTTTTATAAAGTTTTGTTATGTGTTATTTCAATGAAACATGAAAAATGTACCATTGAAATAAGTTTATTTTCAGAACTATAAACTTAAAATTTTGTTTTTTAAAAACTAAAAAACATATTTTTTTCAAAATAACCGGCTCTGATAAGGCATAGTCCATAACTTTAAGATTGAAGTAAAATCAAAGTTTAATCAACCTTGTTTTTGTTGATTTTACGTTTGACACTTTTAGTGCAAAAATTTTGCTCATAAAGTCTAAAGGATGTGAAAATTGTAAAAATTAGATTTTTTTGCATTTTTTATGCTATTGTGCAGATAAATTATTTTTTTCTTCTTCTTTTTACAGCTATTTCTCTAAATGCAAAAAAAAAAATAAAAAAAAAACTGTGCATATTACTTGCGAATGAGATAAAAAAGAATAAATAAACTGGAAATTAAGTTCTACATTCATACATATTCGCTTTTGTCAAATACATGTGTCAAAACTTTTGCTTATGAAGTGATGTTTAAAATTAAGATTGACGCTTAGGCCTAGTATCATTTAAAATATATTATCTTCTAGTGTACGTATATGCATTGCTAGTATTAGAGAATACAAGATGATTTTTTTAAAGATTGGTTTTTAATGAAAAATAGAACAACTGATATTTTAAAGGTGGCAGAATTTTTCCATTTAAGTAATTTTTATATAAAAAAGAATAAAAAAATATGTTTCCTGACGTCATAACTATAGCCTGGAACCACGATAAAATCCCTGACGGCTGGAAGGTACCCACAATAGGCTCAACTTTTAAGGCAGGAATCGCGAGAATCATATGGGAATATCCTTACTGAGCGTATCAGGGAAACTATATTTTGATAAAATGTCCAAAATATTAAAGCAACACTTGTCGGAATTCTATAAGAAAAGGTAATGCAAAATTTCAACAGTTTGGAACATAAACAGGGCGATAACCTCTCTATATACCTATATCTGTTTATTATACTTATGAATAACACACTGTGTAATTTTTTAAGTCATGGCAAAATAACCATATAAGGACACCACTACGTCATAAAAGACCAAAAAAAAAGACCCCTGTCTCCCAGTTTGGCCAAAGTCCTCCAGGTTTTTTTTATGGGCCCTCAAAGATGTGGGGTTTCGATGTCATTTTTGCAAAAAAAAATTATAATTTCCTCAAGCTCATATTTTGCAAACCGTTTGAAATTTTGATATACTCTCTGAGGCAGAGTTGTAGCTCTTGTCATAAAGAACAAAAATTGTTAACATATAAAATCAAAAAAAAACTTCATCTTCAAGGTCAAAATCGCAAAAAACTTTAAACTTAAACTTATTTTATTTTCAACAGCTGTTCAATGCAGGGAACAATAATTTCACGGGAGATTCATGATAACATTTTCACTTTGAGGGGGATAAAAATTTCACGGTAACAAAAATTCCACTTGTTATTCACGATAGGGTTGAATATGTTTATACTACTAGCTAGGAGAATGGAATGCATTTTCTACACAGCCACGTCTGTCATCAGCACTCTTGGCAAGTATCTACTTTGGGTAATGTTTAGTTGTAAGCATCATCTATTTAAACAATCTAACTCAGATAAAGGAATACGTGAAAAACTGTATTCAATTATCATCATCATCATTTTTTCATTAAAAATTAATCACCTAATTTGTAATTAGTATTCTTTCAACTTTGAGAGAATATAAAGAACTTAAACTTGATTTCCAAAATTCATTTATGTGTTAATAAATATAGTTCAGCTAACTAAAAATTCAACTACTAAAAAATCAATTACAATTACGACGTAGAGCGGAGTCTTCTTGATTTTGACCAAAACCTCAAATCAGCTGCCCAACATTCAACAATTACCCGACAATTAGCTAGATACAATCAAATTTATTCTGCAGATATCGAACGGCTCTTGGCTGAAAAAAGAAAAATTCGTAGAGAATGGCAATCACAGAGATCACCTCAACTCAAAAGCAGACTTAAAGAATGCACGAACCGGCTAAGAGACATGCTGGAATCTCGAAGAGTAGCATCCGTTAAAAACTATTTAGGACACCTAGAAGCAACTCCTCAATCAGATTATTCGTTATGGCGTGCTTGTAGAAACCTTAAAAGGCCAGTCTTACGTAAGCCTCCCTTGCGAACTTCAGCTGGAGGCTCGGCAAGAAGTGATACAGAAAAAGGAAATTTATTTGCTGAACATTTGAAAAAGGTTTTTACCCCAAATATATCGACTGATATAGTTGAGTTGCCAGTTGTCGAGGCTAGTGCTGCAGTACCGATAAGATTTGAATTTGGTGATCTTGAAAAGGCAATAACGGATTTGAACACCAAAAAAGCCCCTGGCGTTGATAAAACCAGTAACAAGATGTTATTTGAATTGCCCCGTATAGCTCGCAGAATCGTTCTTTTTATTTGTAATGCCATTTTACGTCTTGAGTACTTCCCCACAGAGTGGAAGGTATCCTTGGTTACCATGATTCCTAAACCAGGAAAAGGCCACACAAAAATTGAATCATACAGACCTATAAGCCTTTTGTCAAATATGTCAAAGCTGTTTGAGAGGATTTTAATAACTAAGCTTAACCCTATTCTAAGCGACAAAGGATGTATTCCAAACCATCAATTCGGCTTCAGGAAAAAACATTGTACGATCGAACAAACTCACAGGTTAGTCAATGTTGTTAAGAAGACATCTGAAGAGAGAAAATACTGCTCAGCGCTTTTTATCGACGTTTCTCAAGCATTCGATAAGGTATGGCACGAAGACCTAATATATAAGCTAAAACTGAATTTGCCCGTAAACCTATATAAGCTGCTAGATAGTTATTTAACCGAACGAAAATTTATTGTGAAAGAAGGAGATTTTTTGAGCTCACCCCAGCCAATCGAAGCCGGAGTTCTCCAAGGTAGTATATTGGGGCCCTTTTTATACTTACTGTATACTTCAGACATGCCAACTAATAACCGAGTTCACACATCGATATTTGCTGACGACACAGCTTTTTTGAGCATTCACGAAAGACCCGATATTTACAAGACTACATATTTAATTTGGAAAAATGGTTGAAGAAATAGAGAATAAAAGTTAATGAACAAAAATGTACTCACATAACTTTCACACTGCGTAGAGAATCTTGACCCCCCTATTCGGATAAATAACCAAACGATACCTCAGCTTTCAGACGTCAAATATCTCGGCATACATCTTGACCGGCGCCTTACATGGAAACGCCACATATGGCATTCAATTATGGGGCATTGCCTCACCTACCAACGTAGAAAAAATTCATACCCATAAGGTATTTAAAGAAGCTTGAAACTCATCCGAATCCACCGGCCCGTAACATACTAAATGAACCTGGTTACATTCGACTAAGAAGGAGGGACACTGCTTCTCTCATCCGTACATCAGAGGGATAACCCGCAAATTACAGTAACCGTGAAACACACATTTTTTTTTGTCCAGCACTGGTTGGACTAAACAAGTATATTTATTTTTTTTAGACCTAAGATATGAGTAATTATTGATAGTTTAATTATATTGAAGATACAATAAATAAAAATTCCGAAAAAAAACTAATCCGTTGGCGTAACTCATGATTAAAAAATAAATTTTGTTCGAAAAATGTGTGTTTTTCTTCAGCGTCCATTTTCATTATACCTTTAGATAATTCTAATTTAATCTTCAGTTGTGTATTACTCCACCTCTAGTTTTGTAAAGGTAGGAAACTAAAAAAATTTTGGTTACTTATAATACTTTTTAAAGATGGAAAAAATATATATAAATCTATATCCATGACCGTTTGTCATTAACCGACTTCAAAAAAAGAAGGAGGTTATCAATTCGTCTGAATGTTGCTTTTTTTATGTTTGTGCCCGCAGAACTCAGGCATTTCTGAACCGATTTTAAAAATTTTTTCTCTATTAGAAAGGAAATGCTTACAGATTGGTCCCTTTTTAAAAGAAGTTCAGAATTTTGAAAATTAAAGGGTGTCCCCATACAACATACGTGTTTTTTACGTGTATTATGAACCGTAAACGGCACCCTTTTAAAATTTTAAAAAACTGCTTATTACTATAGCTGCCAATAACAGAAATTAATAAATAAATAAACTTCAAAATTAAAGGGTGTCCCCATATGTGACGTCAATTTAAATATATGAACCATTTGAACCATTGTAGACAATCACTTGAAAATTGGACAAAATGTCCAATATTTATAATTAGAAATTAAATACTTATAATAAAAAGTTAAAGGGTGTCCCAATAGTTAATGTGATTCGATGAATATTGCAAAACTTTTGAACCAGAACAGAGAGACGGTTGATATTTACAAAGAACCTGTATACCTAAGTCCTTTATAACATCAAGTATATAATTTAAATTTGGAAACTAAAGGGTGTCCCCATAATTGATATAATTTTACCTATCTAGCCCTATCTTTTGAACCGTTATAGACAAACTCTTGAAAATTAGACAGAATCTCCACTACTATGTCCCGCATAATAACATTTCTAAATATTTAAAATTTTAACGGGTGTCTCAATAGTTGATGTAAATTGATACATATGGCCAAACTTTTGAACCGTTTTAGACAGACATTTGAAATTTACAAAGAATCAGGCCTTTAAAATAAGTGTTTAATTAAAAATTGCACATTAAAGGGTGTCCCCTAGGTGATATTGTTTAAGGTATATGGCCATATATTTGGAACTGTTACTTTTTATTACTGTGTCAGTAATAATAAGTGTAAAAAATAAAGGGTGTCCTCATATCTGAGGTAATTTGTCGTATAAGGCTTTATCTGCTTAACCGTTACGGATAGACATTTGAATGTACAGAACGTATATTACTATGTCCGTTAGAGCAACAAGTATAAAAGTATTTGATTTGAGTACTATTTCTTACAGATTACTTCCTTTTAAATTTTTAGTTTAGAATTGATGCACATATATTTGTTTTGTAGTCGGTTTTTTTTTGCAAGAATTATTTGTGTTTCAAAGTTAGCATCGAGAAATAGTGCTAATCGTAAAGATACTCCCAGGAATCATACAGCGAAAAAACAAGCAGCAAAAATTTACCCTCTACTTGTTGTTTATCTGTAAACGGATTCTTTTACTGCGCTTCTTAACGTTTTATTAAGTTGTTTTCATTTTTAGAACAGTTATATTAATTTCCCCTTGATTAGGAAATGGTATGACGAGGAAATAGTAATTTCCTAGCTTGAAATGCAAATGTAAAATAAAATTTGAAAAGTCACGTTTAAGTAAAGAAAAACAACAATTACTGAAATAAGATATTTTTTTTATCAAGTAATTAAATAATTTCAATATTTTTGTTTAAAGAAAAAGTGACGTTGAATCTGTTGGGTTGCAAACTCTAAAGTTGTTTTTCTAAAATAATGCGACTTTGTACATCTAAAAAATATGATTTTAAAACAGATGACAGATGCTCTTTAAGCATGAAAACTTTTTTAACATCTATGTATATATAAGAAGTATGTTTTTTTGTTTGTCGGAAGGATAACACTGCCTACACGAGTAGACTGATCTTCCTGAAATTTTCTCAATTCAGGACTAGCTATCTGCTGCGTAAAATAGGGTATATATGCGTATTTTGATATTTAAATTGGGGGTGTGGCACCTCCTATTTATATAAGTAAATATTAATGGAATATTTCAATTTTATTTCTCGAACTATTTGTTAGCATAAAAATGAATTTTTTAAGTTCGCTTTATTTATTTGTTTTTTATTCCTCCAAGTGGGAAGAATATTTTTTACAAATTAGGTGATTATTTTTAGAGAAAAAATGTCAAATATTTTATGTTTTAAACAGAGTAAGAAAACAATCAAAACAAACGGTTTGCTTTCGATTCGGTTTGTTTTTTACAGCGAGTAAAACTAAAACAAATCAGAGACAATGAGAACGATTATGTCATTTAGTTTTTATTGTTATCAGGGATGCTATACATGGAATTTAAAAATTGTATTAACCAGATTCTAAAATTGTACATAACATGCTTTAAATACGTCAAGGCGTTACAAACTTTAAATACTTTGTACGCTTGAAATGCTTCAAGTTACAAAACACGCTTTACAGGCTTATTATACCCTTCACCACAGGTGGAAAGGATATATACATATAAGTTTGTCATTCCGTGTGTAATTTCTACAATATTCATTTCCGACCCCATAAAGTATATATATTCTGGATCCTTATACATAGAGAAGTTGATTAAGCGATGTCCGTCTGCCCGTGTTAGTGTTGTAATGTCATTTGCCAAGGCACCAGAAGAGATACAAAAAATTTAAGCACGCCAATCTGTCAAGCATAGTTTCGAAAATTTTGGTATTGCAATTCAGCAACATTGGATCATTCCTTTGGAGGCTACGGGCCAAAAACCACGCCCACCTATATTTTTTACGCTTTTTTTTAATTTTTTTCGGCTGTAATTCTGTTTTGCCTTTTTTGTCAAATAAATATTAGACTGCGTTAGGTAGATCGCAATGAGTGCATACAGATCTCGGGGGATCAATAACCCCCTGCGAGGGGCGATTTTTGTTTGTTTTAGATTGGTATGGTTTTTCTGCTTTGATTTGTATTAGAGACCTTAATAGAAAACAACTCAAGGATCCACAGGGTACCCACTGATAAATAGGAGCAGTTAAAAGGTCCCCCCATGCGTCAATATGAGTAAATCTTTTTTTTGTAAGGATTTCTTTTTGCTTTAGTCTGACCATTCTAACTTCATATAGATTGCAGAAAGGTCCTAAATTTAACAAAAAAATTTCAATAAAATTTTTTAAAAATTTTTTAAAAATTTTTTTACAATTTTTACAAAAAAATTTACAAAGCATTTAAAAAAGATTTTTTACAGAAAAATATTCGAAAAAAAAATTTTTTAAAAATTATCCAAAAAATTTTCGAATAAAATGTAAAAAAAAAATTTACACACAATTTTCGAAAAATTAAAACAAAAATTTCAATATTTCTTTGAAAATGAAAATCATGACTGTAACACAACATATATTTAATATTAAGAATATACATATGTATGTATGTGTGTATATAGAGTAACATATTTTTATACCCTTCACCACAAGTGAAAAGGGTATATATAAGTTTGTCATTCCGTGTGTAATTTCTACAATATTCATTTCCGACCCCGTGGTGAAGGGTATAAAAGATTCGGCACGGCCGAATATAGCACTCTAACTTGTTTTTTAAATCATCTTTAAAAACTTTCTTGACGTCAGCATTCCTATAATGATTTACTATATAAAACTTTATGTTTTTTTTTACTTCTTCTAATAGCTGTTCCTCCATTTCAGAAGAATCTTTATAACAAAAAGAATAAAGACTCACCAAACAAGATGTCACATTCATTACTCATAACGCGCGAAAAGTTAACAAACTCCATGCGTCAGACCCGTTGCAATTTCTTTATGTATTTTATATTATGAAAATACTCTATTTAAACTTTACTTAACAGAAGCGTTTAAAGCGTATTCGGTAACAAAAAGACAAAGTTTATGTTAGTCAAAAAAATATTTTAAAAAATCAGGCAGTTTCGGCCAAATAGTTTCACACCTTAAAACTACATAAAACAAAAACATTAATAAACCTACCAAAATTAGCAATACTCATAAATTACACAGTGCAACACGGAAAAAACAACCATATACGGACACCACTACGTGATAAAAGACCAAAAAAAAAGACCCCTGTCTCCCAGTTTTGCCCAAAGTCCTCCAGGTTTTTTTTATGGGCCCTCAAAGATGTGGGGCCTCCATGTCATTTTTGCAAAAAAAAGTGATCATTTACTCAAGCTCATATTTTGCAAACCGTTTGAAATTTTGATATACTCTCTGAGGCAAAGTTGTAGCTCTTGTCATAAAGAACAAAAATTGTTAACATAAAAAATCAAAAAAACTTCAAGGTCAAAATCGCAAAAAACTTTAAAAAATTCATTTTTTTACCTTTTTCATTCCTAGGAAGTTCATATGTTCTAGAAAGTTGTTTACTCAGATCTTAGGTTCATTTTTGTAGTTGATTGTTTCCTTGAATTTTGAACGGTTTGCTACCTATGGACCTGAACAGGGGAAAAAAGGTAAAAAAATTGAATTTTTTAAAGTTTTTTGCGATTTTGACCTTGAAGATGAAGTTTTTTTGATTTTATATGTTAACAATTTTTGTTCTTTATGACAAGAGCTACAACTTTGCCTCAGAGAGTATATCAAAATTTCAAACGGTTTGCAAAATATGAGCTTGAGTAAATGATAATTTTTTTGCAAAAATGACATCAAGGCCCCACATCTTTGAGGGCTTATAAAAAAACCTGGAGGACTTTGGGCAGAACTGGGAGACACGGGTCTTTTTTTTGGTCTTTTATCACGTAGTGGTGTTCGTATATGGTTATTTTGCCATGACTTGAAAAATTACACAGTGTGTTATGTATATTTTTTTTAATTCTTTATGAATAACAACATTAATTAGTGAAGATAATAAACCTAAGGTTATCAAAAAATAAAAGCCAGTAAAAGATCAATAAAATCAAATGTCTGTGTTTCATCTGTCATCACATTATTTACTACTAGACACATCTCATATATGTAATCGATTATCTTGGAGATATTATGTAAAATTGTAGAATTTTTTGTAATTTTTTTTTTCTTCAAATAAATTTTTTATATTTTTTGGAAATTTTTTTGAATTTTTTTTTTTAATTTTTTTGTTAACAATAAATAAATTATTGTTAATTTTTATTTGTTAATTTTTTTGTGAAAATTAGGACAGTCCTGCAATCTATATTGCGTTAGAATGGTCAGACTAAAGCAAAAAAAATATTTAAAAATAAAATTTTCTCATATTGACAAATGTGCTTTTTGACTGCTCCTAGTTACCGGTGGACACCCTGTGGCTCTATTGGCTACCTCTATGTGTATATCCAAAAACAAACAAAAAAAATTGCACCTCGCAAGGGGTTATTGATCCCGCGAGATCTGTATGCACTCCTTGCGATCTACTTGTCGAGAAAGAGAATAATTTCAACAAAAATCATTATGAAAAAAAAAAATAAAAACAATGCGAAATAATTCCTGCCAGAAAAAACCGACTTCAAAACAAATATCTGTGTCAATTTAAAACTTAAAATTTAAAAGGAAGTAATCTGTAAGAACTAGTACCCAAATAAAAAATTGTTATACTTTTTGCTCTAAGGGACATATAATATACGTTCTCTATATTCCAATGTCTATCCATAACGGTTCAGAAGATAAAGCCATATACGACAAATTACGTCAGAAATGAGAACACCCTTTATTTTTTACACTTATTATTACTGACACATTAATAAAAAGTAACGGTTCCAAAGATAGGACCATATACATTAAATAATATCACCTATTGCGACACCATTTAATGTACCATTTTAAATTAAACACATATTTTAAAAGACAGATTCTTTGTGAACTTCTATTCTATTATTTTCTGCTTGTCTATAAGGGTTTAAAAATTTGGCCATATGCATCAATTTACATCAACTATTGAGACACCCGTTATAATTTTAAATATTTATAAATGTTATTATACCGGACATAGTAGTGGAGATTTTGTATAATTTTCAAGTGTTTGTCTATAACGGTTCAAAAGATAGGGCTAGATAGGTCAAAGTATATCAATTATGGGGACACCCTTTAGTTTCCAAATTTAAATTATATACTTGATGCTATAGCGGACTTAGATATACAGCTTCTTTGTAAATTTCAATGGTCTCTCTGTTAGGGTTCTAAAGTTTTGCAATTTACATCAAATTACATCAACTATTGGGACACCTTTTAACTTCTAATTATAAATATTTAATCTCTGATTATAAATATCAAGTGATTGCCTACAATGTTTCAAATGGTTTATATATTTAAATTGACGTCACATATGGGGACAGCTTTTAATTTTTAAGTTTACTTTTTTATTAATTTCTGTTATTGGCAGCTATAGTAATAAACAGTTTTTTAAAATTTTAAAAGGGTGCCCTTTACGATTCATAATACTCGTAAAAAACACGTATGTTGTATGGGGACACCCTTTAATTTTCAAAATTGTGAACTTATTTTAAATTGGGACCAATCTGTAAGCATTTCCTTTCTAATAAAGAAAAAAAATTAAAATCGGTTCGGAAATGACTGAGTTCTGCGGGCACAAACATAAAAAAAATGCAACATTCAGACGAATTGATAACCTTGTTCTTTTTTTGAAGTCGGTACAAAAGACATATCCCATAACTGAAGTACTATAAAAGTAAGCGTTTTAAAATTTAGTGCAGATACTTTCAAAGCAAAATTGAACAAAAAATCATTATAAGTCTGTTCGTACATTTTTATAAATATTAATCATACGCATACGGGCATAAAATAAAAAAGGAAAAGTACTATTTATTTTAAAAAGTACTATTTATTTTAAAAATATTCAACAAGAGGGAAGCTTAAGGTAGTGGTAGACTTCGTTCTCCTCAACTGACGATTGATAATTGACTACAAGTTTTCTCGTATTCCTTTATCTGGGTTTGGTTGGTTAAATAGTTGATGCTTACATCTAACCACTACCCTAAGTAGATAGATACGAAGAGTGCTGATGACGGACGCGGACCAGCAGGGGCGGAATGCTAGAAAATGTGCATTCCGCCCCTGCTGGTGTCTAAAAATTAAATTTGGAAAATGTATCATTAGTTATCCAGTCTTTTGGGACTTCCCTCTTGATAAAAAAATACCGGCCATACATTGAGTGATCCTGCACCATGAATTCGATTGTGGCATGCTTCCAGTGGGCATCTTACGTCCATCTAATTTTTGTGGAGACCATCTCGTCCGTCCAAATTAAACTTTTTGTGGCACTGAATATCACAGATTCAAATTTATCTTCCCAAAATTTATAATTTTCGTAAAATATCATATGAGCATTTTATGGCGTTGTTTTAGACATAGTTTAGGCACTCAATACTCATATTTATGGTATAAATATTGTCTTATTATTTGATGAACACGTTGTTTAATCATATTTAGACCAAGTTCCACTTTTATTTGCTTACAACTTATGTGGATATTAGTTGCTAACTGGTGTATGCGCCGTTTGCTCCTATCATCAATATTGCATATCTGGCCGCTACGTTTATTAATACCGTAGTCATTTGGATTTTGCAAGAAATTTGTTTTATGTTACGGTTTCTCTTTACAGAAACCGCAATTTGGCCAACTTTAATGCCGGATTGACTCGTTCCCTTGATTAATCCACTTTCTTTACCTGTTAATTCAGTTTCACGTGGCATTTTCCTAAAAACTCCAAAAATTTAATTTGTTTTTCATATTATGCATTTGCTTATACACTATACTAACTTATGGATCAATTTCTCTGCTTTATGTGCTGATACGTTGATTTGGCACCAGTTTAATGTCAAGTAATTCATTTTCCAATGGATTTCAGGCGTCAAATAGTCTGTTTCTATATTCTCTAATTGATATTGAATTATCAGCGATGTGTGTCCATAACTTTTAATATTTTACTGTTTATTCTTATCTCAATCTTACTTGTTTACTTTTTTATTAGTTTTTAATGGATTTTTATACCCTTCATCACAGGTGGAAAGGGTATATATAAGTTTGTCATTCAGTGTGTAATTTCTACAATATTCATTTCCGACCCCATAAAGTATATATTTTATAGATCGTTATACATAGAGAAGTTGATTAAGCGATGTCCGTCTGTCATTTGCCAAGGCACCAGAAGAGATACCAAAAATTTAAGCACACCAATCTGTCAGGCATAGTTTCGAAAATTTTTGTATTGCAATTCCACAACATCGGATCATTTCTTTGGAGGCTGCGGGCTAAAAACCACGCCCACCTATATTTTCTTCACATTTTTTTTAATTTTTTTCGATTTTAATGATTTTATTTTGCCTTTTTTGGCAAATAAATATTAGACTGCGACAGGTAGATCGCAATAACCCCCTGCGAGGGGCGATTTTTGTTTGTTTTTAGATTGGTAGAGTTTTTCTGCTTTGATTTGTATTAGAGACCTTAATAGAAAGCAATATCAGGGTACCCACTGATAAATAGGAGCAGTTAAAAGGACCCCCATGTGTCAATATGATGATTTTTTTTTTGTAAGGATTTCTTTTTGCTTTAGTCTGACCATTCTAACTCAATATAGATTGCAGAAAGGTCCTAAATTTAACAAAAATTTTTCAATATTTTTTTAAAAAATTTTTTTAAAAAAAATTTTAAAATTTTTTTTCAAAAATATTTACAAAAAAATTTACAAAGCATTTTTAAAAAGATATTTTACAGCAAAATATTCGAAATAAATTTTTTTTAAAAAATTTTCCAAAAAATTTTCGAATAAAATTTTACAAAAAATTTTTAAAAAAATATTTTTACAAAAAATTTTTACACACAATTTTCAAAAATTAAAACAAAAATTTCAATATTTCTTTGAAAATGAAAATCATGACTGTAACATAACATATATTTAATATTAAGAATATGCATATGTATGTATGTGTGTATATAGAGTAACATAATTTTTTAAATGCGTTTGATTTTTAAATAGCTGATATCTCTGTTTTAAAACCTAGGTGCATTAAACACATAGACATCATCAGGATACCGACTACAAACTGTCAAAAATAAAACTATTATTTTGAAGTCAGCAAAGCTACATGGCTACACGGCCACCGTTGTGGCTGTCGTCAACTTAGGCTAATTTCTATTTTATTCAACAAAAGAAAATATCACAAAACTATAAATTATAAATTCATATACAAACAAAGATTTTTGGAGGAAATATTTATAATTTTTTGAAAAAGTTATTTAATTTTATAAAAGCAAAATAAATATTTCTACAACAAAGTCAGAGTTTACGATGTAGCTGTCGGCTTCAATATTGTTAAGTAGCTGACAACACGGCGACAATTGTAGCCAACGGAATTTCTTTTCATTTGTTTTCTATTTCTTTAAAGTATGAATAATGATTTTTTCTCATACGACTTAATTTAAGTAAAGAGTCAAAGTTTTATAACCAAATTATAATAACAAACCACCTTGCGGTTAAGTTTCTTTGGAACCATTTTCCTCAATTAATGTTCATCATAGTGCCATAATTTTAGATCTATATATCCTAAAGTTCCTTAAATGTTCTAATAATTCAACTTCTATGAATTTTACAAATTGTGATTTTGATGCGTTAAATTCTAAATTGATGCACGTTGAATGGAAAAAATTATTTCAAGGTAAATGTACTAATATGTCTTATGATACCTTCTTGGAAAAATTTCTTAATATTTGCAATCAATATACACCACTGAAAATTAAGTATTCGTCGACACATCGGTGGTACACCAAGGGGTTAAAATCTTGAAATATAAAAGAAATAATCAATTTTTTGTTAACTTTTACATTTTTTATGCTTACAATATCATTTTTGATAATACATATTTATTATATATTATACAAATAAATGTAAATTAATAAAATTTAATGTAAGGAGAAAATTTGAAATAAACTTTACTTTTATATATAAAAAGAATTGTGGTCAAAGGATAAAAAATAGAAAGATTTTACTTATCTAGTAAGCCACCAATATTTATTACTATTTATTTTGGAATCATATTTTTATCTCTTGAGAAGACACAAGTATTAAATCTGGAGTTGTCAGATGTAAGTTGGTTGGTATATGTGACCCGGTCTATGAAAAGGTGTCTTATGACTCAAAAACAAAATTTCGAAAAATTAGCTGCATTTCGTCAGTTTCTTAGTAGTTTTTCTTTTGCATTATGATCAGTCATGCCCAAAAGGCAACCAAAAAATGCAAAAGAGCATAAATGAGATAAGTTCGTTTGTGTATATAAATAGCGATGTTTTGTTCAATGCAAAGCACAAACCAATTTCTTACCCAGCGTTGTCATGCTTAGTCAAATCCCCAAATCGACTTTCACTTACCATAACTTCTAAGCAAGTTAGGACTTTCTAGTTTTCACCACGTGAAAGAGCGTCTCAAAAACTATGGAAATTTTTTTTTTTGAGTCATAAGCCACCTTTTCATAGGCCGGGTCACATATATAGTTTTACGATTTGCACGTCTTTATATGTGGTACAGTATAGGAACGCCATTCTCGTTCTGTATAAAACCATTGCTATCGAGGTATAATTAAGCCTCAGGTGGTCATATCCAGTTTGTAAACTTTTTTTAATATAATCGTTATTACCATAATAAGGTGCCATAATTAAATTATTATCTTTACATTCAAGGCTTTTTCTAATGTGATGTCTTATAACATGAATAATAAAATTGTCGATTCTGCATACTTCTACTTTATTAAATATATATTTTTGTTTGAAATGTATTTTTTGTAGTTACTGTTTCAAAACCTATAAAGGCACAAGCAACCTCTCAGACACTTATATGATGGGGAAATATTAAACCATATTGGGCAACCATATATTAGAACGGGGCGCATTAAGGATTGATACATAATTATTTTTACCCTTGATTTTAAATAGCTTTTTAATCATGAAAAAAGCATTTCTGGCTTTTATTAGTTGAAAGCAGACTTGGGGGATATCAATTACATTTTGTAATTAATGACACATGCAATTACTAATGGCATGTAATTGTAATTGAAAATTTTCAATTACTAATTACAAGTAATTGTAATTGAAATAGGGACTGAAATCAAGTACAATTACTTGTAATTTGTAATTGAAAAAATTCAATTACAATTACATGTAATTAGTAATTGGAAAATAAAATTACTAATTATATGTAATTGTAATTGAAATTTCTCAATTACAAATTAAATGTAATTGAAAATTTTAAAAATGAATACTTTTTTTTGTAATTATTGTCAAAAAATATTTAATTACAAAAATGTTCAATTACATTATAAATTATAAAAAATAATAACAATCCTATTTGAACAAATAAATTTGGCGCCTTAGTGTTAAAATAATACTAGCGAACAAATATAACCGTTCAACTGGTGCTGAAGATGTTAAGGGAGTATTAGACCGTAAAAAAGCCTTCAGTATTGTAGGATAGTTTTTGAGGTAATTTAGAAACGAATTTAGACCACGCAAGTAAATCCGAAGTGCAAATTTCAAACTATTTTCTTTTTCACAATGTCAGTGTCTACGGAATATTAAATGAAAAAATGTATATTTGACAACAAAGATTTCAAAATTTTGTAAGCGATAATTGCCTTTATAAAGGTGTTCACCGTAATTGAACATGGATGCAGTTTTCGTATTGCTCGTTTGAATAATACAGTTGATCATGCAACGCAAAGTAAGCTTGAAATTTTTAGTGATATAATTGAATTTCGTTCAATTGGAAGTAATGATTACTGCTTAATTACAATTACTTGTAATTGAACTATTTTAATTACATTTACATGTAATTAGTAATTGGAAAATTAAATTACTAATTACAATTAATTGTAATTGAAATTTTTCAATTACAAATTACTAGTAATTGTAATTGATTTTGTCCTTGTAATTAGTAATTGTAAATTTTCTATTACAAATTACCTGTAATTGTAATTGAAATGTAATTGAATCCCCCCATGTCTGGTTGAAAGTTAACATGTTCATTAAAATATAAAAATTTATCTAGATTAATACCTAAATATTTTACAACTTCTTTATTTGGAATATGTACATTCCTTGATTTGATACCGAAAGATTTCCAGTTCTTTTTCATGTTATAGCTACATTTGCCAACTGAAGGGCGAAAAAGAATAGTTTCACATTTATTTATGTTAATTTTCATTTGCCAATCAGCAGCATATTTTTCTACAAAATGTTAAATTTGTTTTGTAGATTATCATTAATTTTTTTGATGTTATCATCAGCATGGCATATAATAATATCATCAGCAAAGCCGATTATATTGAAGAGATCATATATGAATATATTGAATAGAATTGCAGAATTAACAGTGCGTTGTTGTAAACCATTAACAATTATAAATTTCTTTGTACTAACTTTATTATTATTGCATACTAAAAGGGATTTGTTACACACTGTGTAATTTGTTAAGTCATGGCAAAATAACTATATACGAACACCACTACGTGATAAAAGACCAATAAAAAAGACCCCTGTCTCCCAGTTTTGACCAAAGTCATCCAGGTTTTTTTTTATGGGCCCTTAAAGATGAAGTTTTTTTGCTTTTATATGTTCACAATTTTTGTTCTTTATGACAAGAGCTACAACTTTCAGAGAGTATATCAAAATTTCAAACGGTTCGCAAAATATGAGCTTGAGTAAATGATAATTTTTTTGCAAAAATGACATCGGGGCCTCACATCTTTGAGGGCCCATAAAAAAAAACCTGGAGGACTTTGGGCAAAACTGGGAGGCAGGGGTCTTTTTTTGGTCTTTTATCACGTAGTGGTGTCCGTATATGGTTATTTTTTTCGTGTTGCACATATAACATATTATGTGTAAAAGAATAACAAAGTGTATAGGAAATTTGAAATTTAATAACTTACTAGTGTTCGCCCAGTGGTTGAAATTCAACCATTATTGCAATAATACAAAACCGCTCAGATAAAATGTCATATTTTTCTTCATGTCTAATAAAATGTATTACCGTACTTACTGCGTTCTTTAATAGTTGTAGCTATTAATGTCAGCTTTCCAAATAAATAATAGAAACGGGTTTGATGTCCATTTAAGAAACATAATTTTATTGCCTAAGTTACCGATATTAAAATTTTTTTGATTAATTAAAGCAGAAAGGCCACACATCAAATTGCTGCTTCAAACTCGCTCTTTTGTGATTTTGTTAGTAAAAAAATACTCACACGTATAGGTGGGAGTGAGTTTGAAGAAAATCTAAATACTTTTGATTTTCACTACCGTCGCCATAGAAATTTGAAGCCAGTTTGATGTGTGTGCGCGTAATTACTTCAAATTTCATTTTTACATAATTTTCCAAGTGACAACATCTACTACTTTTTTCGACGCGGTACAATCAAAATGGAGGAGAAAAATTTTATTTTAGAGTTAATTGAATTTTATATCGATTTTCCTGTTTTATGGCAAGTTAAAAGTGAAGAATACAGTAATAGAACTGAAAATTCATCTATTTCGCTCATTTTTAACCAAAAAAAAAAAAAAAACTTTAAACAAATTTTAAAAGATTTTGCATTTAAAAATTGTACGTGTTTCCCTTTGCAAATCAACTTTAAAATGAAGTTTGATGGAATGAGTTTGATGTGTGGCTGTGTGGCTGTGCTAAGCAAAATTAAATATTTCCAATACATACGCAAATTTGAAGCAGCAGTTTGATGTGTGGCCATGGCGGTTAAAGAAAAACTAAAAATAAAAAAAATTAATTTTATTCAAAATATTTAAAGTACTTGTACGACTGGCATTTTTATCTAAGGAAAATTTCTTTATATACAATATTCTTCGTAAAAACTCTATTGTTATTGAGTATGTTTTCTTGACCATTTTCATTTAAAATAAAAAATTTTAGGCCGTCGAATGAACGAACTCTACTCGCAGCTACATATAATTGTCCATGAGCAAATACGGGTCGTCTCAAAAGGTCATATCTAATACGTTTATAATTAGAAATTGTGTCCGTTGAAATTGAAATGGAAGAATTGTTCCAATGTTATAATGTTATAATAATGTTATATTTTTACGTGAAATCAAAATATTTTTACGTGGAATCGAAATTCTTTTATTATCTCATTCGAGTTCCATCTGTCTGAATTGCATCATTGTACTTCGATAGTTTCAGCAATAATCGTTTAAGTACATAAAAAGATGGAAAGAAGAATAGAATAAAGAAATAAAATAAGTCTAACCTTCTGCGTGTTTACGGAGTTGCCACGCCATATTTAATTTAGTTAATTTTGAGTTTTTTGTTGTAATTTTTTAGCAAATTATGAGAGAAAGAGAGATCATGGCTTTATGATTGGCTAATATTCTTAACTGTTTTTAACTATCTTATACACAAAAATGTAGAAGATTAATTTACAATTTTAAATTAAAGACCTAGTGTTATAGAGAACTTGGCCACAAAGATTATTTGTAAATTTGAATTGTATGCCTGTAACGGTTCAAAGGTTTAGTCATATACAGCAAATTACAGAACTATTGGGACACCCTCTAGACAAAAATAATGTTTTTTTCACGGATTTCGAAATCATTTGCGGGTCATCCCTCTAATGTACGGCCAAGAAAAGCAGTATCTCTTCTTTTTAGTCGAATGTAACCAGGTTCATTCAGCATGTTACGCGCCAAAGGGTTTGGATGAGATTCAAGCCTCTTTAGATATGTGACTGCATGTTTCGCTATTTCTGCTTTAACTGATGGCATGTTTAGGTCTTTGTGGATGTTCGAATTTTTTATATACCAGAAAGCAGATATCATAATACGTAAAATCTTATTTTGGCGCCTTTGAATTTTTTCTACATTGCTAGCTGAGGCAGTGCCCCATAACTGAATCCCATAACACCAAATTGGTTTGAGGACCGACTTGTACAGTAGAAGTTTACAATCTAAGCTCAGGGTGGAGTTTCTGCCAATAAGCCAATTTAGTTGTACTGCTTTTAGTTTCATTTGTGTTAACTTGAAGTCAATGTGGCTTTACCAAGTAAGGCGACGGTCAAGATGTATACCCAGGTATTTAACGTCTGAAAGCTGTGGTATCATTTGGTTATTTATGCAAATAGGAGGGCATGAGTCCCTGCGCAGTGTGAAAGTTATGTGAGTGCATTTTTGTTCATTCACTTTTATTCTCCATTTTTCTAGCCATTTTTCCAAATTGAGTATGTGGTCTTGTAAAATTTGTGATGCTTCTTGGGCACTTTCATGAATACTTAAGAAAGCTGTGTCATCTGTAAAAGTTGATGTGTGGACTAGGGTGCTAATTGGCATATCCGATGTGTACAGTAAATATAAAATTGGTCCCAAAATACTACCTTGGGGAACTCCGGCTTCAATGAGCTGTGGCGAGCTTAAAAAGTCACCTTCTTTTAATAAAAACTTGCGATTCGTTAAATAATCTTTTAAAAGCTTATACAAGTTTTCGGACAAGTTCAGCTTTAGCTTAAATATTAGACCTTCGTGCCAAACCTTATCAAATGCTTGAGAAACGTCGATAAAGAGCGCAGAACAGTATTTTTTTTCTTCAAAGGTCGTTTTAATTACATTTACTAATCTGTTTGTTGGATCGTACTATGTTGTTTTCTGAAGCCGAATTGATGGTTCGAAATGCATCCTTTCGCGCCAAGAATTGGATTCAGCTTAGTTATTAATATTCTCTCAAATAACTTTGATACGTTTGATAAAAGGCTTATAGGTCTGTATGATTCTACTTTTGTGTGGTCTTTTCCTGGTTTAGGAATCATAGTTATCAAAGAGACCTTCCACTCTGTGGGAAAGTATTCAAGACGTAAGATGGCATTAAAAACAAACAGAATAATTCTGCGACCTATACGGGGAACTCAACTAACATCTTGTTACTTGTTTTATCAACCCCAGGGGCTTTTTTGGTGTTTAAATCCGCTATTGCCCTTTCAATATCGCTAAATTCAAATCTTAGGGGTACTACGGCACTAGTCTCTACTGATGGTAACTCAGCTATATCAGTACATACATTTGGGGTGAAAACCTTCTTCAAATGTCCAACAAACAAATTGCCTTTTTCGGTATCATTCCTTGCGCAGTCTCCACAAGAAGTTCGCAAGGGAGGCTTACGTACGACCGGTCTTTTAAGGTTCCTACATGCACGCCGTAATGAATAATCTGATTGAGCAGTTGCGTCGAGTTCTTCCAAGTAATTTTTCAGAGATGCTTTAACTCATAATTCTAAATATTTATACTAGCTAGTATACCAGACAAAGTAGTTAAAATTCAAGTGTTTGTCTATAATGGTTCAAAAGATAGAGCCATATAGATTAATTATAGATACACCCTTTAATTTCTAAATGCAAATTATATACCTGTTATAGCGGACTTAATAATATAGCTTCCTTGTAAATTTCAGCTGTCTGTCTATAACGGTTCAAAAGTTCGGCCACATACATAAAATTACATTTACTATTGGGATACGCTTTTATTTCCAAATTCAAATTTTATACTTTTTGTTATAGCGGACTTAGTAATACAGGATCTTTGTAAATTTATCGGTCGGTGTACAACTGTTCAAAAGTATGGCCATATATATCAAATTTAATGAACTATTGGAGCACCCTTTAATTTATAATTTTGAATATTTATCCTCTTTATTATAAAGGTCATAGTAATCGACATTCTGTCAAACTTTCAAGGTTTTGTCTTTAACGGTTCAAAAGATAGACCCATAAAGATCAAATTACATCACCTATGAGGACACCCTTTAAATTTTAAGTTTTTTTTTTTATTACTCTTTATTGGTGGGAGCTGTAGTGATACGCAATTTTTTTAAATTTTAAATTGGTGCCATTTAGGGTTCTTAATACACGTATGTTGTATGGGGACACCCTTTAATTTTTAAAATAATGATATGTTTTTAACACGGGACCAATCTGTAAGCATAACCGTTCTAATAAAGAAATTTTTAAAATCGGTTCAGAAATGGCTTAGTTCTGCGGGCCTTCCTTCTTTTTTGAAGTCGATTAAAAAAGCGTTTGATATTCCTTCATCCATAGTTTATCAAAAAAAAAAAAAAATCTTCTGATTGTCCTCAAACAATTGTTAACTTTTTTGCGAACTTTTTCAAATCGAACTTTATTTCTCATTCTTCTACAGCATACTCTGTTGAAAATATTGATTCGAACCTTAACTTAGGACACATTGTATTGTCTAAAGATGAAATTTTTAATGCTATTAATGGTGTAAAGAATTCTTTTAACATAGATTCTGATGGTTTGTGCGCTTTTTTTAACATAAATCCCTCATCCCATCTCAGAGGAATTTTTGCAGATCGTTAGAAATTAACGTTTAATCGCAATGATGTATGCAATTATAGATCTATTTCCAAATTAACAACAGTATCTAAAATTTTTGAACATGCAATATATGATGTATTATATTTTAATACAAAATCTCTGATACTATCTCAGCAACATGGTTTTCGAATAAAAAATCAGCAATTTCTAATATTACTTTCAAGTTGATACTACATATATACACGGATTTTTCGAAGGCTTTTGATAAAATTTTGCATGATATTCTATTAAAAAGGTTGCATAGTCTGGGAATTTATTAAACTTTTTATGGTTGGCTGTCTTCTTATCTGAGTGATAGGGTTTGTGCTGTAAGCATACTCAATTTTCTGGAGATCCGCAAGGCAGTATCCTGGGTCCTCTGTTGTTTAATATTTTTATCAATGACATTTTTCAATGTTTTAAACTTTCTAATTTTTTGTTATATGCTGATGACCTTAAAATATTTTCTGGTATAAGCAATTTTAATGATAATAGCAAATTGCAAAGTGCTCGTGATTGATTAATTGATTGATGCAACAATAATAATCTTAATTTAAACTTAAATAAATGGAATATGGGGCTTATATTTGGAGTACTCATTTTGCAGTTTATATTGCTCGTATCGTTATGGTCTGCCTCATCTTAATTTTATTTGTCCGACTGCTTTTTATGTGTCCTGGTGCTTACATCTTCTGGGTATGACTTCGTTAGAAAAAATACGTAAAGTACAGTCTATGCTTTATATTTTTGACTTAATAAATGCAAATATAGACTGTCCTGAAATCTTGCAAAAAATTTTTTTAATTTTTAAAAATTAAAGGGTGTTCCCATACAATACACTTGTTTTTTAAGTGTATTAGGAACAGTAAAGGGCACCAAATTAAAATTTTAAAAAATTGTATCTCGCTATAGCTCCCAACAGCAGAAATTAATAAAAAAAATTATTTTAAATTTAAAGAGTGTTCCCATAGGTTACGTAATTTGACCTACATGGGCCTAACTTTTGACCCGTAATAGACAAAACCTTAAAAATTTTACAGAATGTCGATTACTATGACCCTTATAATAAAATGTATAAATATCCAAAATTTTAATTAAAGGGTACTCCAATAGTTCACTTAATATGATTTATATCGCCATACTTTTGAACAGTTGTACACAGATCGCTGAAATTTACAAAGAACCTGTATTGCTATGTCCGCTATAACAAAAAGCATAAAATTTGGAAATAAAAGGGTGACCCAATAGTTAATTTAATTTTGTGTATGTGGCTAAACTTTTGAACTGTTATAGACAGACAGCTGAAATTTACAAGGAACCTGTATTGCAAAGTCCAATATAGCAAGTATACAATTTGAAGAAATTAAAGGGTGTCCCCATAAATTATGTAATTTGATCTATATGGCCCTATCTTTTGAACCGTTAAACACAAACACTTAAAAATTAGGCAGAATGGCCACTACTTTCTCTGTTATAATAACAAGTATAAATATTTCGAATTATAATGTAAAGGGTGTCCCAAACTTTTGAACTGTTATAAACAGATAGTTGAATTTAACAAAGAATCTTTGTGGCCAAGTCCTCTATAACAAAAGATATTTAATTTAAAATTGTAAATTAAAGGTTGTCCCAATAGGTGATGATATTTGATCTATGTGGTCCTATTTTTAAAACCATTATAGACAGAGGCTTGAATGGTGGCACCATAAAAGACGGATGCTGGTGAAAATAGCTTAACTTTTGAACAGTAATAGGGAGAGGCTTGACATTCACATAGTCTTTACTTTTTTTCCCTCTAATTTTGGCGCATCTTTTGTTTGGTTTTAATCTAATTCTTACAGATTACTTGTTACTTGTTACATTTTTAGTTTTTAGAATTGTTTTGAAGTCGGTTTTTTTTTGCAAGAATTATTTACCAAATAACAGTAGTTTGGAATTTAGTGGATTAAAGACTAATTTTATAAATGTTATTATTTAAAATTTGAATTAAATTACATATTTTCATTTATAAAATAGTTAATTTAAGCTTTAAGTTTCATAAGTCTGTATAGGATTATTCTATTTAAGACTTAATAAATAAATAAAAGTATAGAAAGGTAAAAAAAAATTATAATTTCCTAAGTTTTTCTCTCTCATTTTATAATAAAAAACTTTGTACAAAAACAACAATTATTTGCTTTTATAATGCTACAAGTATTTAATTACAGGAAAAAACTGGTCCACAAGAAAAAATAAATATCAACATAAATCAAATGCAGTTGTTTTAAATACAGGAATGTCTATTTTAAGAAACATAATGTACAAAAAAATTTTAAAAATATATGTTTTATATATAATCAAATTTATCTTCTTTGAAAATTTAATTGTAAAATAATAAGAGGATAAATATTTTTCAAATGTTTTGACCCAAAATGTCAAAAATAAAAAAAAAAATATTTAAGCTTAAGTAATAAGGAAGTGAATAATTTTTATAATCTTGTTTTTAAAATGGTTTTTACTATGGTTATATTACAAATTTGCATATTGAAAATTTGCTGTGCATATTGAAGTCGTTCGTAAACACTAGCTGTAACCGGTGCGCTTCGCTACACCATAAAAAAAATGAAAATAAAAGTATGGCCAAGCCTTAACTCGAAAACTTCCCTAGTTTCACGACAAAAATTTTGTGCGAGGTGCGATGCCCACTGCTTCCATCCAATCTGGCTTTTGCTAGACTATGCGTATTAACACGATACGCCCATTAATTCAATCCATTCTGTATTTTTCTAGACTATGTACATTATTATGAGGCTTGCTTGTGCAAAGTTTTTAAGACTCTATCTGTTGCATTCCAATGCATTCTGTATTTTGGCAGACTATGCAAATAAACATGGGTTACTCGTGCCACTATTCCAACCCTGTGACTGGGTTTGTCTAAACTATATATGTTAATATAGGGCTTACTGGTGCAAAATTTTAAGAAGCTACCTATTGCAGTTCTATAGATATAGGATAATACTTTTATACTTTGTATGGTGAGTACCCCGCTCACTATCCCAATTCAGCCTATGTTTTTCTAGAGTATACGCATGGGTATGGGGGTTATTTGTACTAACTTTTAATACCAAACCCATTATAGTTCTCTATGTACACAATAATTTTTAATTTTGTATGGGAGCAACTACGCCCACTGTCCCAATTCATTTGTTATTTTGTGCAAAGTTTCAAGGCTCTATCTATTGTAATTCGTCAGGAAAACGATAATATTTTTTTACTTTGCATGGAAAGTACCACGCCCACTATTCCAATTCGGTCTTTGTTTTTCGTTAATATGGGGGTTACTGGCGCGAAATTCCAATGCGCTACCTACTGCAGTACTCTATGTACACGATAATATTTTTTTACTTTGTATGGGACGTACCACGCCCACTGTCCAAATTTTTGCTAAATTTTGTTAGACTATTAGCATAGGGTTTACTCGTGCAATGGTTAAAGGCTCTATCGATTGTACTTTTCCAGGAAAACGATAATAGTTTTTCACTTTGAATGGGAGGTACCACGCCCACTATTCCAATTCAGTCTGTGTTAAGCTTAGCTATGTATGTTAATTTGTGTAATACTGGTGCGAAATAGGAAGGTTCTACCTATTGCAGTTCTCTCGATACGGTTACCAAGCAATACGATGATAAATATTTACTTTGTATGGGAGGTGCCACGCCCACGTCGAATATCAAAAAAATGAGTACCTTCTTTTACCAACCGTATATATAGTAACAAACTGTGAACATTTCAGAGATACCGATTCAATGGTGTAGGCAGCTATAGCTTTTTGACAAACAAACAAACATACAAACAACACATTTTGTACTTTATATATGTACATAGATTAAACTTTTGTGAAAAGCGTTTAATTTTCTTTGAAAAGTAGAATAGAACCGTAATTTATTCCTGTCTCTCTTTTTCTTTGTGTTCGCATCACGTAAAAACTACTGGATGGATTTTGACTAAATTTTGTGAGGATGTACCTTAGTATCGTGATTCCAAAAAAATTTATTTCTAACATAAAGTGGAGAAATAGTAATGAAATTACGCCGTTTTTTTTTTACCGATTTGAAGGCACTGCATACTTTAAGGCATCTTTTATTTTTGAAAGCAGTATGTTTTAAGCAATGTTGCGCAACATATGCGATGTTTCAAAATAATGAGTAACTCATTTGCTGTCAGTCTTTTACAAAGCTTTACAATAATTAGTAGAATTTTATATAAATTTTAGAACAAAATATTTTCAGGACGTGTGTGTGTGGGCACAGCTAGTATTATATAAAATATATTGTTAATTTACAAATAATTTTATCTCATATTTTTCCTATTTTTTAGACATAGGCTTAAAATTGTTATTTAATTTGGCTTGCAACGGAGCAAATATGCACTACTATTTTTGCTCAATGTTTTTTTAGTTCAGACAAAGAAATTGAAGAAAATTTGAGATACGTATATTTTTTGTTGTGTTTATAAAAACGATACATTTTTACTCACATTTGCATTGTATGCACAATTTGTACTACACATTTTTTTTAAATAAATGCTGGAATCTAGATTACGTTCTTTCTAAAATGAACTTAAGGTTCGTTAGGTATGTAGTGTCATCGACTAGTTTATTTACTCTATTTAAGGATCCGTGCCCAAAGGGTAAAAACGTAACCCTATTGTTTTCGCTACAATGTCTGTCCGATCGTCCATCTGTCAGCGCCTTTTATCTGTTGCCGCTATAGCCATAAATACTCACTCTTATAGGGTGTTCCGATAAAGACGTGTTATTCACGTATATAAACAAGTATAAAAAAATCAACCGATAGTAACGTGATTTGCTTGTATATGGCTTAAGGTTCAAACCATAATAGGTAGAATATTGACATTTTCACAGAAGGTGTATAGCTGTGGTAGCTATAGCACTAAAATTTATAGGGTGTTCTAAACACTTAAAAACAATAATTAAAACTATTTTCGCTTTATAAACAAGTATACAAGATTAAATCTAAAAATTAAAGGGTGTTCTGATAGTGACGTAATTTACATGTAGGTTGCACGGGTCGCCGGCTCCGTGTAAGGGGGAAATCGACTCACTTGGGTCCTTTTGGTCCCATTGTGACGTAATTTACATGTATATAGCCTAAATGTAACTTAGGCCATTTACATGTATATGGCCTAAGTTTTGAACCATAATAGGTAGACTCTTGAAATTTTTAAGAAGGTGTATAGCTGTGACCTCTATAGTAACAAATACTAACACTTATAGGGTATTCTGAAAGTTACGTGTTATTTACGTTTATGTCTTTATTTCTTGACCTGTATTCGCTTTGTAAGCAAGTAAACTAAATTTAACCTTAAAATTAAATGGTGTTCCGATAGTAACATATATATGGCCTCAGTTTTGAACTATAAAAGTTAGACTCTTGGCAACTATATCAAATAATAAAAATTAGCGGGTGTGTCGGAACACCGACGTGATTTGTATGAATATGGCCTTATTATTTTTAACTCTTGACTTATTTACATTAGATGTGTTGCCATCGACACTGTAAAGGGTGTTTCCCAATAACTTGTTTTTACTTATATTGCCTTTTTTTAAACCGCAATAGGTACGCTGTTCAAATATTCTGTGAATGTCCTTATATTTCTTCCATAGTTGTTATTTTTGAACAGTAATAGGCTGACACTTAAAATGTACAAAGATTATATTTTGCAATATCTACTGTAACAACAAGAAATGAAAATAAATTTAAAAAAATAAAAGGGTATTCCCAAGATGGCGCGAACTTGAGGATTTTGCCCTTCTCTTCTAAACGTTATAGGCACACACTTGATATTTACACAGGATATTTAGTACTATGCTCTAGTATAAAAAATAACTACAACTTAAGGGTTCCCCATAAGACGTGAACAAATTAACAACTTGTGTTTTTTTAATTATACTGAACATACTACATACCTACTTATGGGGTGCACTTGACTGATTTTTAATTAGTCGGTTTTATTTTGTTTTAGGGTTTGATTAACCCATACTACATTACGATTTTAAACAATAAAAATATAAATCAGTGAATTGCGAGTCAGGCTTATAATCGTAGGGTTTCGAACTGTCTTTAAACTTTAAAAGTAGAAGTTTCAATGGTTTTCATGTATTGTGTGGCATCCTTTAATTCTTTAAATCGTTTCACCAACGAAACACACTTTAAATTTTTGTTTTGTTTTTTTTTTTACTTGGTATAGGGTACAAATTTATACATAATCTGTGTAGATTTATTAAAAAATAAGGACACATAATTTTTTTGCTATAACGTACATAATTTTGCATGCTAAGTATGTGTAAATTTTGTAATATAATATTTTCTAATTTATAGTTTGTTTGTCAGATTTATCTCATTTAAAATAATAATGTGGTTCGAGTAGGGTTAATGGCTATATAAGGTAGGATTTCGAAGGAGAAGAAAGCATTAAATCAAAAGCTCCATTACTCGTTGGTTCCTTTAAATAAAAAAAAAAAAACTTCATTCAGTACTACCAAAATGGTAAAATGAATCAGTTTGAATGAGTTTTTTTTATATTCTTCAAAATTCCCTTAAATATAAAATACCATCACTGGAGATGGGTATGTAGTGGGTATTCGCAATTTACCTTAACTTTAACTAGTTTTAATATTTCTCATTAACGCTTATCATGTATGTTTTAATATCACTACATGATATTTTGTGGATATTCTGAGAGTAAGAGTCAAGTATTTTAAAAGCTCTAAGCTAAGCTCTATTATAAAGAAAAGAAGGGAAAGAAAGAAGTGAAGTAGGTAAAATCATTCTAGAGGTTCACTGAATAATGTGAACAAAGAGCAAAAAGCTAGAATCAAAGAAATAATATCATAGGTATAATATGAATTAAAATAGAGTAAGGTTTTCTTGCCATTTTGATCTGCAGAGATGATAAGTTGAAATAATAAAGTCGTCAAACAGTAGCTTAATTAAAACGTGGTTGATTGTAAATTTTAATTAAATATATAGTTAAAATAAATTTTTTTTTATATCATTTAAAACAAAAGAAAGAAAAATTAAACTCTTGCTTATCGAAGCCAATTTTAATCACAATCTCAAAGGAAACAGTAAGCCTCTCCAAAAATTGGATCTTGGTCTGCAATTAAGTTACACGTGTTTTTGGGTCAGATGTGGTACGTGACTTGGAAACCACAATTGTTATTTAATAACTTGCTGTGTGCTACATCTCTGGTACATCTGGTCAGCCAAAGTCGAGTTTTCCTCCATGGAAAGACAACAGCATCGGATGTTCTAATTTAATAGTCAACACTAAGGAAATAATGGACAGAAATGCATTTTGCCGCAATAACAATTAAGACAGTTAAACACAGTATTCATCCTAAAATTACTATTATTTTCTAACCTTGTAATAACTTGCAAAAATTAACTAACTACTTTCGAACTACCTAACATTTAATTCTACCCTAAATTATGAAAGGTTTCTCTTACATAATTGTGAAGGTTTAACACGAAATATCTACTAAAGATACAAAACCAAAGTTATACTACTAAAGACTGCATATTTTATTTCATTATCAGTAGAAAAAGTAAAAAAAAAATAAAATCGATTAACTTGCTTCTTTAAAAATAACTACATATTTTAAATATTGTACAAAAGAAAAAAAAAAAAACAAAATCGTAGAAAGAACAACTTCCCCTAACTTAATCCGTTGTCTGCTAACCCTAACTTAAACCAAACATTTACACTTAAAACAACATCTCTAACTCGCTCAGCAATTGTCACCAGCCGATATGCAGAAGGCCTTCATGCAGCGTTGGACAAAATGCTGGTAAGTTTTTTTTTTTGTTAAAATTTTTCTTTTTAATTTTGTGCAGACAATTATAGAGACAATTAAAAAGAGAATTCATAAACACAATCATAGAATTGATTTTGTTTATTTTTTTATTAAATACCAAAATAATTTGAAGTAAAAGATTCAGTTTTGTTAAAAAGAAATAGATATATTATTAAGAACATCAAAAAAAAAACTAATAATCCCTAAGTAAATGGGAATTCCTACATTGATAATTAGTCGCAGGACTTGAAAACCCTGTAATTAAACTTCTTACACTCTCTTTTACAAAAGAAATTAAAAAAAAAAAATTAAAGCAAAATACTATTCATTAATACAATTTTTTGTATTGTCTCATTCATTATTTTGATTTATCATTTTTTTTGTTGTTTGTATCTCCTACTCATTTTGTTACATATATTATGATTAACCCTTTAAGATCTATGGTAATAGAGAAATTTCTTTTGTATTAGTAAATAAAAATATGCTTTAAATTTCATATTATTATATTTTTTTTTCTGTTAAAAATTTTTTTGTATTAAACAATGAATTAATAAATATTAATGTAAAACTTTAAAAGGCCTTTGGTAAAGTCGATTTATATTATGGGTTTTTCTTATAAAATAATTGTTAAAGCCATTGAAAAACATGGAGCGGTGGGTTTAGAGGCTTATAGCTAAAACATCTTAGCTATTAACGTAATTCGAAAGGTAATTGAAAAAGAAAATATACGTAAGTTATATTAAAAACAAAAATAAATTAGGGCAACATAATCGCACGTTAAATTTCTTTGTAACAAACGCAAGGTTGAACGCCGGAACAAGATCCCTGCCCTTCACTGCCGAACTAGCTAGTCTTCCAGAACGTGCGTACTGTTTCGAGGTGTGACCTAGTATAAAAAAATTTATGCGTTACAATTTATAGTAAAAAAGCCATAATCGTGAAAAATGCATCACTTTTGGAACACCATATAAGTTTTAGTATTTGTTGTGATAGCGTCCATATCAATACACCTTGCACCACTGTTTTAAGTGTCTATTTTTTAAGGTTTTAGGGATAAGAGTCGCTGACAGATGGACATAAATTAAATTATCGGCCCAAACTACAACGCCAACGGGAACGTTATAGTTTGAAAACGAAATAAAACCGACAATTTGGCATTACGTTGGCGTTGACGACACACGTCGTAAATAAATCGGTATTCTCTATTTTGAAACGAAGATAGAAACGACAATAAAACAATCGTTCTCTGTCGTCCTCATTGTGTGCAACGAAATTCAAACGACTACAAGAAAAAAAAAAATAAAATAAGAAAAGTACATTAAGTTCGAAATTTTAGTTTGTTAAATGGAAAAACATCCCGCTTATGCTAAGGGTTTTCGGAAGGGCATAGAACCCTAACATTTACTGATTTTTGAAGCGAAACTGCCGAGATTGTAAATCCGTTTGGACCTCCAGTTCTTGATGGAGACGGTTGGCATAAAATAAGTAAAACTAAATTAGGAAAAAATATCCATTAACATGTTTTTTTTTTTTTAAATAAATCAAGACAAAAAGGAAGTTCTGAATCCAGAACAACAGGGGAAGATTGTTATAAACAGGTGCGATTTTCACCATTGAAGGAAATGTCACAAAAACACAAAAAATTGCAGTGCTACCACACTTTATTAATTTTTCTTTATGTTTTCGATAAATTTCTTCATCGTTTCAACATATTTTAAGAATAAAATAAATAAAAAACGACAACGACATAGAAACGACTATTAAAATTAAAACGCCAACGAGAATAATATACGGCATTACTTAGTCTTACAACATACTACCAACATTACTTTGTGACAACACAGTTTCGATACGGCTTGTATTTGTTGTAATTTTTCTAAATGTCTCCATGAAGGCATTATTGGAATCAAGTGTTATTTAATTTTATTAGATGGCATATCCTTTGTGTAGCCCTTGTAGTTAGGCTAGGGAACGAACCTCTCCTAGTTAAGTCATGGAGATGTATTTAGGCTTTGAAAACTCGCTACTAGAGCTAAGAGTTAACTATAAACACTCATTTTAGCACAAATAACATTTTAATAGGGGCATGGCGTAATCTTGCTTCTATCATACTTGCGTAAAAACGCTACTGAAAGTAGAAAGCTGCAAATAATACTCAAGTAGCATGTAGCATTTTAAAACACGCATTACATATTGTTAGTGTCAAAAATAAAATTTTTCCCATTTTCTTTAGAAATAAATTTATAAAAAATATTACTTCAACTCTATTCTGCCTACTTAAAACTAATTCATTTTTATTATTATATGCCTTGAAACGAATTGAAATTCATTCTTAAAATTAGCATTCAATTCAGCACCTTAAATGAAAATCTATTACTAAAATTAGGTTAAGGTTTACATGTCCTTTTAAATTTTTAAAAGAGCCGATGAGTTGATTTTTGTCTTTAGATATTTTTGTGACATTTAAGGAATTAAATAAATATTTATTTAAATAATTTCATCGTATCTCTGTTTTACGCAAGTATACTTTCGTATATAAATTAAATTAAATTGATGTCTATTTGCTCTTTCTTATATTTATTTTACCTTATTTTTATCTTTTGGTTATTTATTAGTAAACATGCATGAAATCACATGACAAAACAAATATATCTTTAAGGAAGGATTTATTTAAGTTTATGTACTTGAATGGCTACCACTTAATCCACTGTTTTCTTAAGACTTTAGGTGTCTAGCTATAATAAATTGTGTATGTTTGTGTTATCAAATAAGAACAAAGCCTTGTGGTAAAAAAAAGGAGTATGAAGGCCTTTTTACTCCTTCTTTTGGAGGCACAAGGCCTGCCATTCACATTCCTTTCCTATATCTTTTTTCCACTCTCGCTTCTACAGGCAAGCGTTCCAAAAGGTCTTCCGAAAATCAAACATTTCTGTACAAGCATATTTTTATTGTTGTTCTAATTTTAAATTTATTTTGAATTGAAATATTTATTTTTTTATTTCATCTTTTTGGGAATCTAACCCTCAACCTACAGGCTTATAGACTAGCGGACTACCAATCAAGCATCTCAATGGCAAGCAACTCTGAACTAGATAAAGTGGGTACCGTGAAATAACTCCCAAATGAAATAAATCCCAAAAAAAATGAAATAACTCCTAACAAAAAACTCAAAAATCCCTTACAAATTGGAAGTTATTTCATAATGAAATTTTTTGGACGTTATTTCATAATTTTTCATTGGGAATTATTTCGCAATGAAATAACTCCCAAATGAAATAACTCCTAACTTAATTCTGTTGGGATTTATTTCATTTATTTTGATTGGGAGTTATTTCATTTGGCTAAAATTGCATTATTCTGGATACAGAGAAAACTTTTAGTCAGCGAAGCCGGCGTTGGTTATACCATAGAGGAGAAAATCCTTGCGCCCGGCCGAAGGCCGGCTATGCAGGAAAACTTTAGTAAGCGAAACCGGTGTTGGTTATACCACAGAGGAGAAAATCCTTGCGCCCGGCCGAAGGCCGGCTATGCAGGAAAACTTTGGTAAGCGAAACCGGTGTTGGTTATACCACAGAGGAGAAAATCCTTACGCCCGGCCGAAGGCTGGTTATGCAGAAAACTTTAATAAGCGAACCCGGTGTTGGTTATACTATAGAGGTTAAACCCTTCCATACGGCCGAAGGCCTGCTACACAGGCCGGGATGGGTCAATGATCTCTCTATGGTATATGGAACAGCGGCTTCGCTAACAAAATATTGTCTGTATAGCTGGCCTTAGGTCATATATCTATGATATATGGTATGATATAAAAGTTAACGACCTCTTTAATCGGGAGCTACCTATTATACCATAGAGGTTAAAATAGTTAAACAGTGCCCGGCTGCATATATAATTTGTATTGGGAGTTATTTCATTTTTGTTGGGACTTATTTCATTTGGGAGTTATTTCATTTTTTTTTTGTAAAAATATAATTGTTTTGAATTAACGGTTAAGTTTTTGGATCTTATTTCATTTTGGCGTTGGGAGTTATTTCGTTTTTTTTTTTAATTTGGAAATTATTTCATTTTCGTTGGGACTTATTTCATTGGGAGTTATTGCATTGGGAGTTATTACCTTTGGGAGTTATTTCACGGTACCGACAAAGTGCAATTAAATAAACTTTCCTTTTTATAAATGAGAAATCTATAAATAGCAAAATATATTTTCCTGTACAAAATAAGTAGATATAAAAAAAATCTCACTTCCCTTCTAAGAAAACGGAAGTAAGGAATTTCTACCAGATCTTTTTGAAGGAATAGGGAAGGCCATATAAAATACCTCCTTTTGAAGGCGCAAAAAAATGAACGTCCAAATCAGAATTAATAAATTAATTAATTCCTCCAAACTGGTCAAGCCGATCCTATAAATGCTGATCAGGTTTATGTGATTACTGTTTGCCCACTTTTGGCAATCGAATTTTTACATTAAAAAATGAGTCATTCCTGACGCATTAACGATCTATTCCATTTTCAAAAATAACACGTGGAATGCAATACCAATATGTAGCCTTGATAAAGGAAAACTAATCCACAAACATGGCGACATGAATTAATCCTTTAAAGCAGCAACTTTTCGCGTACGTTATTTCTATTTTTTTTTTCTTTTTAAAAATTATATAAGACAAATTAATTTAATTTTAGTTAAATGACTACACTGG
This sequence comes from Phasia obesa, assembly GCA_949628195.1. Classification (NCBI taxonomy): domain Eukaryota; kingdom Metazoa; phylum Arthropoda; class Insecta; order Diptera; family Tachinidae; genus Phasia; species Phasia obesa. The sequence goes on along the minus strand of OX451218.1, from coordinate 25,249,462 downwards.
GGAGAATTTCTTCTCTTATTTATTCTTAGTCTGGAAATATAAGTCCTACTACTTATATGTATGTTTTATGTCCTTATATGACGATCCGTCTAAAAGCCTCGAAGCAGAGAGGATAAATTCATATAACAATATGTAATAACTTTTATCCACTTCGCCGTCTGGGAGAGTACTTGTCGTAGAACAAACGTTGTCTTTATTATTGCAAAATAAAAAACAAAGTCTCGATTGTGAATTTACCCTTTTTTTAGTCTCCAAAAAAGTGAATTATGGCATTCGATCTCGACTAGAATTTCAATCGAAATCGAATGCAAATGTCGACGATAACGTTTTTTTTTCATAAATTGTTTATTGTATCTGCAATATTTTTGAACTAACAATAATTACTCGTATCTTAAGTCTAAAATAAAATATTCTTTTTAAGTCCAGCCAGTGCTAGACAAAAATAATGTTTGTTTCAAGGATTTTGCAATCATTTGCCAAGAAAAGCAGTATCTCTTCTTTTTAGTCGAATGTAACCAGGTTCATTCAGCATGTTACGAGCCAAAGGGTTTGGATGAAATTCAAGCCTCTTTAGATATGTGACTGCATGTTTCGCTATTTCTGCTTTAACTGATGGCATGTTTAGGTCTTTGTGGATGTTCGAATTTTTTATATTCCAGGGAGCAGATGTAATCATACCAAATTGGTTTGAGGATCGACTTGTACAGTAAAAGTTTTCAATCTAAGCTCAGGGTAGAGTTTCTGCCAATAAGCCAATTTACCTGTACTGCTTTTAGTTTCATTTGTGTTAACTTGAAATCAGTGTAGCTTTTCCAAGTAAGGCGACGGTCAAGATGTATCCCCAGATATTTAACGTCTGAAAGCTGTTGTATCATTTGGTTATTTATGCGAACAGGAGGGCATGAGTCCCTACGCAGTGTGAAAGTTATGTGAGTAAATTTTTGCTCATTCACTTTTATTCTCCATTTTTCTAGCCATTTTTCCAAATTGAGTATGTGGTCTTGTAAAAGTTTTGATGCTTCTTGGGCACTTTCATGAATACTTAAAAAAGCTGTATCATCTGCAAAAGTTGATGTGTGCACTAGGATGCTAATTGGCATATCTGATGTGTACAGTAAATATAAAATTGGTACCAAAATACTACTTTGGGGAACTCCGGCTTCCATGAGCGGTGCCGAGCTTAAAAAGTCACCTTCTTTTAGTAAAAACTTGCGATTCGTTAAATAATCTTTTAAGAGCTTATACAAGTTTTCAGGCAAGTTCAGCTTTAGCTTAAATATTAGGCGACGATAACGTGTGCCGTAATTTAGTATCTGTTTTCATTATTAATCAAGAAGTACATAAATTGAATATTGTTTAGTTTCTATCTATTTTCTCATTTCAAATATTTTATTTGTCACACTGTATTAAATGACAATGATGGCCGGATCTAAAATATTTAATAATGAATGTTGTTTTAGGCATTTTCTAGAAATATTTAATATACACTTACAATTATTTGCACATATTTACTCAAACATAAAATACATACAGAGGATATAAAATATGTTTTCTGTCAAATAATCGTATGTCAAGTGTCTTTTGTGCAATTAGAAATATAGAAATGTACAAATGCCATCACACAAAGCTCATATATTTTTGTAATTTTAATTGTGTTTGTAGATTTGCACATTTGTACTGTCTATATATAAAATATGCCAACATATGAATATATATTTATATGCACATAGTATGTATATAGAACTAGCACAACTCTAAAACCTCAAGCTTTACCAAATTTATCAAAAATTTTACTAGAAGAGAAGTCTTTTGTATTTTAACCATTGATACAATTATATATAAATTCTAGGCATTTTATCAGACATTTAATAAGAATTTATATGTAGGGAATTACTGGAGTAAAATCAAACACCTCAAGGAATGCTAATTTGTTAATTTAATAATGATATCAAGAGAAATACAAATCGTGTTGTTGGAAAAATACAAGGCAATAAATTAACAATTTTTAACTACATGCAATCGGTTTCTTCAGCTTACACATTGATTATCCCGTCTGTCCCATTTTTCAAGAGTTTGTTGATAATTTCTGGTTCTATCTCATGAACAGATGGTACGATGTTACCGTTATGGACCTGAACCCAACAAAAAAGTCTAGAGGAATCACATCTCAGCTCTGGGCGGCCAATGATCATTGACGAGGTGGCCAATAATACAATTACAATTACTGAGCTGTGTAACCTTATGACTTTATGTGTAAATATCCGCAGTTGCTTCGCTAGGTGGCACGCAACAGACTTGTCGAATTTACAATGACACTAGTGCATAAATCAGGCTAAATTTGACTGTTGGCTTTGAGGGACATTAAGGTTTGTGGGTTACTCACGTGGGCCTATTTAGAAAAACCCTACAAGAAAAATTCTAACAAAATTCAGTTTACACCACATTCACGTGACGTGAAAACACTCAAGTAAAACTTTTATGAGCTGTGTGGCACGTGGCTCCGATCATAGGGGTATTTTGCCAATCTAGCCGGACATTACTTTTTTTTTTAGCTTATATTGGCTCTAAAAATGTACTGAGTACGCCTGGGTTAATGAAACGCTATAAAATAGGAAAAATCGGATCAAGGAGAAAAACGTTCCCCTTGGAAGAACTACACCTACCTCTGAAAAATTAATTTTTTTTTTTTATTTTCCCGTCATTTTGTTTAGCAATTACAACTTTTAAGGTCAAAGAATGTTCAAAAACTTAAAGTTGGACTCAAGAGATTCTTAAATGCCATTTTTAGACCCGCTCCCTTTTGTATTTGAAAAAATAATGCAATTATTTAAAGAAATAGATTACATACTTCTTAAAATAATAAAAATTTATTTTAATGGGCAGGGGTAGGTATTTCTCAAATCCCACCCCCAAAACGTCCCTGTGAAAAAAAAATTTTTATTTTTTTTGCCAATTTCTAACCAATCCCCGCCTCCCAAGAATATTATTAAAAAAATATTTTTGTAATTTGTTACTAAATAGTATTTTATTTATCGGAAAATAATTAATTTATTCACAGTAATAACTTGTTTATGATTGTAGCGATAAATTTTATTTAAAATTATAACAATTAATTTATTTAAAACAACTTCTCCTTTGCACTAAGGTGATGACAAGTGCCATGGTTCTTCTTCGTCGGATTCTTCAAAAACCTCTTCCGAATCTGAATCCTCTTTAGCGTTAAGTACAGTTATTTCTGCAACTAATTCAGGATTGGAAAAAAATCTTCTGCTAGTGTTACCATCGTTGGTGTTTCCAAATCCAGCTTACTGTACACCCACTACTATCCCTAATTCACTTCTAAATTTTTCTTGCATATTTTTTTTCCTCGAGTTAACAATGGCTTTATCCGCATTAGATTTTATTTGCCATTTTTTCACTGACAGTTTATATGACAGGTGTAATATGCTCTCAAATAGGCGAATTCTGGCGTGTAAAGTAAATAGTCTGAAAGAAAGGGCATCTACGTCTATATCTTTTTTGATATTTAAATTGTTTTTTTGTACAGCTAATAACAGTGTTATATGTAATGATTTAAATAAAAAACATCTACCGTTAGTTATTAAAAACCAAAACATTTTATGAATATACAAGGGCTTCTTACTCGTATTTAACTATCCAAGATAAGAAAAAACATGAAAAGGGAAAATTTTCAAAAAATCGCAAAAAAATGGCGCAAATATGCGCAACGTTTTTTTTTTTTTACAGCATAAAAGAAGAGATCGTAAATTTTGTAGTGATATATAACATTTTTAGGACCGCGATGGAGATCACTCTTAAAAAGCTTTTCACTTTTTTTTGACAAAAAATTTTACAAAAAAAACCTTTTTTTTTAATTTTGAACGAAATTTTTTATCATCATCTCAAGCAAACGCCTTGAAAATTCACTATACGATGCAGAATTGTCTGTCGAGCTGCGTACTTAAATTTCTCAAAATTAATTTTTGGCCTAATGTTCGGCTAGATTGGCAAAATACCCCATCTCAAAAAAAAAGTAGGAAAATTAACGATGATGAAGACGATGATGATACAAATAGTGACTTTTACAAACATTGGACGCTCATGAATATGACAATTTTGTTTACATTTATCGCTAAAAATGGTATTTCAATGAATATTAGGTTCAGTTTAAAATTTCTTTGAAACAAAATTTTTATCATTTACATGACTTGGCTTTGGTTAAACCTTATATATGTACGTCGATGACAATTTGATAAAACAGACAAAATTATTATTAAGTAATCGCGACGTAAAGGCTCTTTTATACAACCTTTATTTTCACCGAACAACATCTAGGCCACAGATAAAGACATTAATAGTATACGATGAGATCATTCATATCCCGTAGAGACAATAGAGAGCCTCCTAGACTCCAATGAAACACACAAACAAATTACGTGTTTCAAAGTCTCATAATGCAGCTCACAGGAACTACAAGTTTCGATCTAATTGTTTCCTAATATGAATGGATGGAAACGAAGACAAGAGTGCTCGGTAAATCATTCCGTAAGTAGCTTTAAGTCTTTCTTATTGAGTAATAGTAGCCTTTTGCATGTGCACAAAAATAAAAGCTTCCAAATGGCGACAGAACTCCTCTTTGGGCCAGGCATCAGTTTTTTCTGTAGCATAACCATTAGAAATATGAAAGTAAAGTTCTAGATTAGGAACCGAGATCATTTGGAGATTTCGTACAGTCCATGAGAACCCTAGACCGTAGCTGAAATGAAGTTAAGTCCTAATGGCTGTCCTCATGACTGTCTTTCTCGTCAAACATTCCCTGGCACAAATAAGGATTTCATATACTTCTAAGGATGTCGTATACTTCTTGCCCAAGGGAATGGCTCCTAGAAAGTTTGGATTAAGAATTCCCGCTCCCGTAAACACATTTTCCTGTTTAGAGCCGTTGGTTTTCCCAAAGGGTCCTTTCGGGAAAAAGGACATAAGAACCCCTGTATAACAAGAGGGTCGGTTGAATGTTGCCAGATACCTTAAGGCAGGGTCGTCTATAAAGATACGAAGTATTCGCAGACTTGCCATCAGGTATTTTAGTGACGAAATATCCGGTAGCAGTAAAGTGCTTCTACACTTTTCAATTGCACTGTTGTATGGAGTGGCGATATGTGCAGCATAGCGCTTAGGGCATAGGTAGGACTAGTCTTCATGGCTCTAGTAAAAAGACTGAAAAAATTACAGCCAAACCTCTATAGGTGACGTCAACAATATTGCCTTTATCAAGTTTTCGGAAGTCCCTAGTGGTTGATTTTAACAACCTCACAAATTTTATATAAAATTCTCATGAATCACTCTAAGAAACTATTATCATGGCAATAATTTGTGTGGCTTCCGTTTTGTATCAAAAGACAAACCTGCATTTTTGTACTCTTATGCAAGTGCATAAACCAGAGTATAATTTTTGCCAATAGTGATTAAAATCACCAATATATTTATGATTAAATTTTGTATTGAGGTGTAAACTTTTGTATTATGTAGGACTCAAAAACGAAAAGTAATAGTTTACATTTACAAATGCAGACATATTTGCTTAATATCTTAGGATTTAAGTAATGGGTGATTTTTTTGAGGTTAGGATTTTCATGCATTAGTATTTGACAGATCACGTGAGATTTCAGACATGGTGCCAAAGAGAAAGATGCTCAGTATGCTTTGACATTTCATCATGAATAGACTTACTAACGAGCAACGCTTGCAAATCATTGAATTTTATTACCAAAATCAGTGTTCGGTTCGAAATGTTCAAATGTGACAAATTTTGTTCAGCGATGAGGCTCATTTCTGGTTGAATGGCTACGTAAATAAGCAAAATTGCCGCATTTGGAGTGAAGAGCAACCAGAAGCCGTTCAAGAACTGCCCATGCATCCCGAAAAATGCACTGTTTGGTGTGGTTTGTACGCTGGTGGAATCATTGGACCGTATTTTTTCAAAGATGCTGTTGGACGCAACGTTACGGTGAATGGCGTTCGCTATCGTTCGATGCTAACAAACTTTTTGTTGCCAAAAATGGAACAACTGAACTTGGTTGACATGTGGTTTCAACAAGATGGCGCTACATGCCACACAGCTCGCGATTCTATGGCCATTTTGAGGGAAAACTTCGGAGAACAATTCATCTCAAGAAATGGACCGGTAAGTTGGCCACCAGGATCATGCGATTTGACGCCTTTAGACTATTTTTTGTGGGGCTACGTCAAGTCTAAAGTCTACAGAAATAAGCCAGCAACTATTCCAGCTTTGGAAGACAACATTTCCGAAGAAATTCGGGCTATTCCGGCCGAAATGCTCGAAAAAGTTGCCCAAAATTGGACTTTCCGAATGGACCACCTAAGACGCAGCCGCGGTCAACATTTAAATGAAATTATCTTCAAAAAGTAAATGTCATGGACCAATCTAACGTTTCAAATAAAGAACCGATGAGATTTTGCAAATTTTATGCGTTTTTTTTAAAAAAAAAGTTCTCAAGCTCTTAAAAAATCACTCGTTACTTTATAACAAATTATTTTGATGTCTTACATAATTGATTATCTTTATATAATAATTTTAAAAATTTGTTATGTCGACAATTTATGCAACAAAACGTACTAAATTAGGTCAGGTTAGGTTAATAGAGGATCACACATAATTAAATATGTGTGGATTCACAAGACCATTATTGATCCATAGTGACTCCTCTGATGTTTTAATAACTCCCACTAAGTAGTCCCGTGAACTTCGTAAATTTGACAATTTGCTTAGCTCCCATAACCTTCAAGTCCTCCATATTCTGAAAGAAAAAAGAGCCAAAACATTTATTACGGCTGTGTGATAACGCAGAGCATTGACAAAGACAGTGGAATGTGTTTTCCTCTTCTTCGCCACACCATCTGCAGATATCATCATCACAAAGTCGAATCTTTTTCAAGAAGCATCTAAGATCATTATGTCCTGTTTTTATATCTACATTCATTCTTAGTTCTGACTTACTCATACACAACAGCTTATCCCTTTCTCCATTACCTTTTTCCTTCAGCAATGATTTTGTCTGTGTGCATCTCAACGAATTATTCCACGTTGTGTCGGCATCACGTCTAAATATTTTTCTTATCCTCTCATATGTAGAATCGAGACCAGGGTATATGTCCTTACCAGACAATGACAAAAGTATCATTTTTAGTACTTATTAAGTATTTGAGGCATATAAATGTGTATAGCTACAGCTCAAACACCATATCATACACACATACTCATATCAATTTCAACTTAAATAACTACAAGTATAGGCAGAGAATAAGTGTTCGCATACTTGTTCATTATTTTTCGCAATACAACTAAGTATAAGTTGGATAAAGTATTGGCTATACTCATACTTTTAAATACAGAGTAGGAATAAGTACAAGTACGTAAATACTCTAAGTATACTTAGAGTATTTTATAAATATATGTGTAACTATATGTATTAATTATTTTACAATTTAAATATAAAAATTATTTTGCTTCTCCATACTTAACCAATGTTCGGTTATAAACAAGATATTGCCAAACATCATCCACCTTTTTATACACACAATTCCTAAAAATAGTTGTTTTACTTATAAGTATACCTATAGTATTATAAGTACTTTTCCATACTTGTCAGTATAAGGTAGTTATAAGTATGGGTATGACAGATACCCATCACATTATCTTACTACAACCA